>CAMOHE010049943.1:0-44555 GCA_946598075.1 Artocarpus hirsutus | reverse complement strand
GCAATGGGCTCACCAAAAGAATCGGCCCTCAGAAACCCACTTATTGTTCTCATCAAAGGGCCCAATGTGGCTGGGCCTTGATTGTTGAAGGTAGGGCCCAATGTGGGACTTGTACTCGGCCATTTGCATTATCGGGCTTTTTAGTCCTTACAAGTTAAGTCGGTTTGAGAAATAACGGTTCCGTGGTTTTTTTTTTTTTTTTTTTTACCATTTGCAACAAAGTTTGATATATATTACTTTTAATAAATAATAAAGACACTGTTATTTCTAATTATTTTAAATTAAGGGTGAGTAAGGGTATTTTAGACTTTTTAGTTTGAAAAAGATGTATAGATGAAAGGAGGAAAAAATGATAAAACAGAGCAGTAGCAGTAAAAAAGTGGTTCACCACCTAATTTACTCCTTACATGGTCAGTGTTAAGTGATTATTATCCGGATCACCTTCCAAACCTTTTTCATTTGAGCAACATGGTCGAGTTAAACAAACAAACATAACCTAGCATAATCTCATAGTTGAAATACAGCAAAGAAAAAATTAGAAAGTTTTCAAATAGCAAAAATTAAATTTATTATATGGTAATATTTAATTTAATTTTTTTGAACTGGAATGTTTACTTAATTATGGAAAATTTGCTTATTATGGTAATATTTACTTAATTTTGTAGCTTGAAGATGCCTATATAACATAATTTTTTATTCCTAAAAAAATTCCAAAAAATTTGATATTTTCAACTCCAATTTTTACCGGCGTCATTTTTACTTGAATTTGACAGTTCAATCTGCAGCCCAATCAGGAATTTGGACTGGGCTATTTGTCCTGCTGGGCTGTCATCAATATTTAGTTAGGTAATGAGACAACTAACTTAATTATATTTAAGGTTAAAGAGGCATGTGGTCTTTTTTTATTTATAGAGTTAAAATATGTCTATAGTTTATAAATATTCTTTATATGTTTCAATGTATATGTATAAAAAATTAATGACTTAAATAATGATATTGTTAGTTTTAATTTATTTTTTAAAATAATTAGAATATACCTATCTAAGATTCCAAACAGATTATGATATTATTATATTTAAAAAAATCCTTAAAATTAGGTTGTTTGTAGTTAAAATTCAAATTAGTATCCAAAATAATGATTTTAAAATTTTCTCAACTAAAAGATAGATTTTTTTTTTTATAGTATCATGATTTTACTGACAATTGGAATTAAGATGTTGCAATTAAATTAATTAAATAATATTTATTAAGTCTTTTTCTATGTCTTATAGGTCATATAATAGATATATCATTAAGTTAATGATATGTAATGACATTCATTTTTTTTTAAATTTCAAGTAGCAATAACATTTCCCTTTTTTTGGTGATAGATGATTAAATTAATGAAATAGTATTTATTAAGTCTTTTTATGTGCCTTAGGTTATATAATTGACATATCATTAAGTTAATGATGCATAATAATAATGATATTTAATGACATTTATTTTTTAAGACTTCAAGTGATAATAATACTTCCTATTTAGGGTGTGATAATGTTATAGATTGCTAATACAAACAATAATACATTAAGTTAATGATATTCATGTTTTATTGCTTCTTCTATTTTTTTTTTGAAATTCTATTTTAAGAAATTTAATGACATGGATTTTTTTATTGTTGTTTAAGTTACATTGTAATTAATTAAGTATATTTGTATTTCTCTCATATAATTTTTTCTAAGACTCAACTATGAGAAAAATAAAAAAAATTGTTAAAAAATAAAAATAAATACATGATAAAACCAACTTAGAGGGTATTTTTGGATTCTCAATATAAATAATTTAAAAAAGGACAAAAAAATGATATTTGTAAAACGAAGACAAATTTTAATTTACTTCTTAAAAAAGAGTCACATTGTGTAAATTTTATTTATGATTTATCGAATTAAAATATGGCTTTAATTTGTAAATATTCTACCAATGTTTCAAAATGATATCATGAAATAAATACTATATAATTAAAAATATTTTTAAGATGTGCCAAATATTAGGTTAAATTTCAATTTCATAATAAATACTATATAATTAAATATATTTTAAAGATGTTCCAGGTTAAATTTCAATTTTATAACAATAATTCTGTATGGTGATTTTTTCTATTTAGTTTTCGCTTCAAGTCTTTAAACGTTGTTCATTTGAGCAAATTGAGTTAATATGAATAAGAAAATATGCATAATTACTACTCTAAGATAGTTTATGGAGAATTTTTTACTGAGGGGAGATCCATACACTGCATAAAGCAAAATGGTAGGCTATGAGGTTGTGCCAAGGCACTTAATTACTTGGAAATGGCTTAAAAAAGTACAGGGCAACTACAAGTAACCCGTCTAATTAGGAATTGTAAGGAGTTGATCAGCTTCTTCTTCACCGCTTAAGCTTTGCAGGAAAGTATTGAAACAGGCAAAAGAAATAGGACTCATTGGAGAAGGCATGTTCGCAGCAAGGAAAATTAATGAACTGCATTTCATAGGTTTGAATAACAAGTATTTATTTGAATTCAAAATTTATAAGAGAAGATAATATAAAAAAAGTTTTGAATTGTGATTCGTAAAATAAATAAGCTGTGACTGATCATACTTTTCGACGAGGAAAAGATAGCATGGTTTGACTTCGTCTATGTTGCTTCTGACCTTGCCATTGCTGTAAAGGTCATATTTGCTGCAATGAATTGTTCACATGATATGTAAAGGTATTGTAACTTATATGGTGTTGGGTATTGTTAATTTTAATCAAAATTTATGTTTGCTATATGCTTTGTTTGGAAAGCTTGTTAAAAAAAATGTTAGAGTTTATACAATGTAAAGCTCTCACATGTTAGGTAAAAAGCAAAAATTTGTTACAGTATAAAGCTCTCATATCTTACAATTTTTAAGTTTTAACCGATTTTTTAAATACATTTATAGTGTAAAATTCTTATATATTATGGTGTTAAAAAAAAATTATTGTATAAAGCTCTTATATATTACTGTGTTTTTTATCAATTAATTTGAATTAACGTTTTTGAACACTTTGCTAACCACGAGCTCTTAAAATTAATGTATAGTACTAGATATTCCACTTATATATATATATATATATATATATATATATATATGTGCGTGTGTGATAACTAATTCATGTGTTGCGTCAAGCTAAGTATGAATATTTACATTCTTGTTCGGCGGGTTTATACAAGGAAGAGGGAATAAATTATGATTGTACTCGAATATTTGGGGCCGCTTTGAGCATTTCACCCTCCTCGTCACTCATCAGATATGCGTAAGCTTCAGCTCGGTGCATTGCTGTCAGCAACCAAAAAAATAAAAATATTCAAGGAAACCTGTTTTAACTTTGAAAATGCTATATAGAATATTGCTAAAAATGCAACTATAATTTAACTGGTATTGTAATTGAGACTTTGATCAGTCCCTTTCTTTTTGTTATTATTATTATTATTATTATTTTTTACTGATTACAGAGTTTGAACTTGGCTCTTTTTTAATCTATCCTACCTGCTGACTGGTCTGACACTAGTTGACTAAGACTTTGACCACGATGGTGTTGTTTGCTTTCATTATACGCTAAAATAAATAGCTGTTTGTTTTATAGAATTGAGTTATAACTTTAGTGGGTATTTGAAAGAGTGGTGGGAATCATTGTTACTGTAGTATGTAAAAACTTTTTACTGTAGCAAATTTTTTTATTGTTACTGTAATATGTGAGAACTTTTTACTGTTCATAATTGAGATTATGGTAGAACCATAATTGTCAAATGGGCCATTAGACTATTTTGTTACTTTGCTACAGTATCTTTTTTTTAAATTTAAATTTTTATTTAAATCTGTCAACGGCCATGAGATTTTAAAAAAGTAGGACCCACCGTAGAAGGAATGGAACCTCATGAAGAATAGACCCGCAGCTGGTAGAGTAGTTCCATTAGCCGTTGCGACCTGTATGCGTCCATATGTGTCATAATTATTTAATAGTCTATTTTACAATCTTAGTTAAAACTAAAATTTTTTGTTATTATAATATAAAATTTTTATATGCTATAATATTAAGTAAAAGTATACTACAGTATAAAATTTTTACATGTTGAAATATTTTTAAACAAAATTAGTTTAAACCATTAGTTCAACCATACTTTTTAAACATCTTATAAAATTTTCAAGTTAACCAACAAAGCAATACAAATTAAAGAAAACACTAGCTAGTTAACACCTACGGTGGTGATTAAACGGTTTTTTAATAGCCATATATATATATATATTGACAATGTAATTAGATTGTCTAATTAATGAGTTTGTAATTGATCTAAAAATGACAATACTATGAACATGTATTTATCATGGCTCCGCGACATGGTGACGTTATCAAGTCCACAGTTCAGTATGTAGATCCCTAGCCCTGTGTTGTGCTCTGGGTTATGGTAATCTGGGTTTCCTTGAAAAACTGGTCATGAAAAGCGAAATAGTACGGTAGTAATTTCTGATAAGACCAAAAAAGAAAAATGATAATGACATAACTTGTAAAAGTATACATGGTGCTTGTAGCATGATTTAGGGATAAAAACTGCACCCGATCACTTAAAGGTAAAAAATTCAAATCTTTTGAATTTAAAGAGAAAAAAATTGTATAAAAAAATTGTATACATGGTGCTATACAATGGAGTCGTCAAACGCACATCCTACTGGAAGAGTGCCACCTGAATATTTGATTGAATAAGTTGGTATAGCCACATAATTATATATATATATATATATAATCATCCATATGATTCTGATAACCAATTGTTAATTATTTGTCAAATTTCACGCCCTTTTTCTGGGGATTTAGACGCAGGACCTTAATATTATCTAGATCCTCATGAGTTAAAAAAAAGACCTCAATAGTAAGTGAAGTTGCAAAATTATTGCTGTAAAAATTCAAATATGAATATTGTCTAAAAAAAATCCTTATAATTTTAATATATTTTATACCATAAAATATTCCGACTTTTTTACGAAACTCCAAACATGTCTAGTATACAGGGACCCACGTTGTATTGCCAAATACATTCCCCTCGGACTCCCAACCAAATGACGTGTGCAACAGAACTTTTCCCAAATCTGCAAACGTGTAATAAATCACCAAAAATAGTCAACACGTGCGTGTGTATGAATAAGACTTTGGATGAAAATCGAGTGGCGATAAAATCGGGCGTAGCTAGTCCTCAATTACCACAACTTACGGAATATAAACCATTGTTGGAACGAAAAATATTTCTGTAATTATTAAAAAAATTGAAGGAGCTCCACGAGCAGCCAAGCGTCGCTTCGCAAAGGTACAAGTGGACCCCACACAATAAGACGTGGGTGTTTGGTTTTTAGGTTTAATAGGCTTAGTTCAAGTTTAGCTTTCTACGAGAGAAAATGTTATAGAAAAAATGTTAGAATTGTGGAACAAATTGAATGAATAATTTATGTATAATGACGAATGAGAGCTGCTAAGTGGAGCCAATCTTGGTGAGGATAGTCCTTGCCAATGGAGCCGTTAAATATACATTAGTCATAATATTTTACTATGATTATATTTTACTATAACTAAAAATTTTGTTAAAAAATTATTGTGAACTAAAATTCTAGTCTTTTGTATTGCATACTCGTTCAAAAGCTCGCAACACTCCCTTATGCTCATCACCCGCCTGTCAAGTTTTTTGTATTCCTCTTTCTTCTTCTTTGCCTACATTTTATGTATAAATTAATTTGTTTTTTACAATAAATTTAGGTACTAAAAGACATCCGAACATGATTATAATGATTAACAAATTTGTAGATGATATTAAACTGATTAAGATGCAGATTGTTTGGTTACACATTCCTAGGTCTGGTAAATGTGGTTCTTTCTGTAGAAGTCCTCCACCGTGGCCCTTCCCTTGCTTTCCTCGTTGTTGTAGTCTCTGCAAAAACCGTCGTTTGATCATTTATTAAATGATAATATATGCTAGTGATTTAAAGTGCAAACAAATGTCTGAGCATAAAGGTGACATATTTAGAAGGGAGAATGTCGAATAAAAACAAAACAATATTTTTATATATATAATAATTACTTTCTTTTATGTCATTTTCATGACGTCAGTAATCAATAATTTTTTATTGTAATTTCGAAGAGTTATTATACTACTTACAATATTAGTGACAGTTACTAAATTATCAGAATAATATGCGGTGATAGTGATTAAAAAAAGTTCTATAATACTTATCTAGTAGGGTTTTTGACTATTGAATTAGGTCAAAATTATTATTTTTTATATATCATCAAGCTAAAAATGATATATAGATAGATACTTATTCATAGATTTTTTTTCAATACTCACCGTAAAAATCCCCTATAAAGAGGAAAATTATAAATAAAAAATAAACGAGATGCACTATTCATGAAATGCTTTTTTTAAGTACTATATGAAAATGTAGCCAGGAGCAGAAATACTTGGACAAGATTATAATAGTAACATATGGAATTATAAATATTTATATAGTATAATAATACTGTAGCTATACAGATTTTGCATACAAACCTGAAGGAATGGCCAAAGGCATTGATTCCTGGGATTGCAAATCCACCATCCAGCTTGAGATCATGAATATGCTCTTCCTCTCCTACCGCCTGCTGCCCATTGATCACATGATCCTCATCATGATTTTCAAGGTCAATCTTGCTCTCATCACTGTCGTTGTTCTGCATTGCGATAACAGGCTCTTGAATCCCTAGTACATGTACCAATATTAATTAATAGGGTGTTTGAGAAGTGCGATTAGATTGTAGTTGGAGTTCGTTTTGATTTAAAATACTGTAACATGTAAAAGCTTTACGTGATAATAACTTTTTGTCTTTTTACTGTAACATATAAGGGCTTTACAATATTTTGTGGTTTGAATCAATGTTCCAACCAGTAGTACTACCAAACACTCTCTAAGCAAATGAAAATGAGATCAGAAAAAAGAAGGAAAAAAATATAAGGTTTCTGTATGAATAGCTACTAATGTAACTATTCACCAATCAAAAATTAGGTATCAATTACTAATTAGAGATGAGATGAGTAAAAAGGAATGAGTTGAGCCAAAAGAAAGGTATTAAGCAATTGAATTAATGATAGCGAAAGGTCAATCTAAGTGAGAAATGACTTTACCAGGCACAATGACAGTCATGGTGGCGAAGAGATAGACAACTGAAGGGAGGCACAGGTTGTGAAGGTGAAAGGGACAAATAAGAAACTGGTGAATTAACCAATTTTTTGGGCCCCTTTTTATAGGTGAGCTTTGACGGTGCTCTTATGCAACGGCCTACAATAACTTGAAAATAACATTAATTAACTTTTGGGAAAAAGAGAAGGACACACTTGTCACTTTCTTTCGTTCTGTGCCCATCAAGTTGCTTTCAAAAAATGATTGACAAGTGACAATTACTGAATTACATATTACTCCACACCACACGAGTTCAATATCAAATGTTGAGCATTGTTAAGTTAATATCTTATTATTTGCTAAGCTCAGTTTTAACTATAATACCATCGGGTATGAATAATATAAAGTTTTTATATATTACATCAAAACAGTTTTAATGAATGGTTCTATCCATCCTATCAAATATCTTATAAGGCCTTTTTTTTTGTTTGTAATTATCATGAGGTATGGTTATGTGTCATAGATGAGCTTAGTTAGAACTCGTCCTCAAAATTAGTTGAAGGGAAATATGCACGATCCTTATATACATACACTATAACAGTCTAGTAAACTAATGCGGGACAAATTCAATTTCTAACATCCTCACTCACGCGTCGCGTGTCATGTAAATAGGTGGGTCCCCGACCACATCATTATGTGCCAAAGTCACTTTGATATTGCGCTGAATGAGCTAGGATAGGACTCATCTTAAAAGTTAGCGATAAAAAAAGGTGCTCAATCTACTTATAAACGCCGTCACTGAGACAACTTTACTTCTAGCAATGCATAGACTACAGTGCATAAGTTTCACTGCCTATACTTGAAATAGTAAACTAAAAAAGATGACTAATGATAAAATTGTTTTTTTTCCCTTTTGATTTTCTATAGAAGATTAATGACAAATTGCTGCAACTTGCAAAGAAGGAAATATAAGAATATGTAGCCGTTTTCCCCTGGGTGATAATTTTCCTTAACTTTAACGCTAAAAAAAATGTGATAAAGATGTGAAATAATTAGAATGTCATAAAGCTGGCAATGACAAAGAAGATTGTTTTTTTTTTTCCCCTTTTTTTATGCACAGGAGCATTAATTAAGAATATTACGGTTGCAGTTGCTTGTCACAAAATTGTTGTTTTGCTTATAAATCCGAAGGTTCTCTGTTCTCCTCTCCCTCAAAGCCTACGCACGCACGTGTCCATGTTCAAAACTGAAACTGCTCAAGAGAGTTGCGAGTCCGGGTGGCACAGCCAAATTCTTTTGCTTCGAAACGAATAGTCTGTTTGGGAAATAAATTGGAACTAGATGTTTAAACTGAAAATGTTATAGTAATTAAAAGAAAATGTTGTTGTAAAAGTTATTTGGAACTGAAATTTGTATCTGGAATTGTGAATTCAAACGGAGGATCATGTTTTTCTACTTCTTCTATCACAAAATTTCCAAATACTTTTTTTTTTCTTTTGATAGATTTTCTAGGTGGGCTTTCACCAAAAAAAGAAATAAAAGAAAGTTCTGTAGGGTTTGCTGCCTAACTATAATTTTGGTAGCCCTAAGTGATTGGAAGATATTGATATATACCAACTTTTTAAGTATAGATATACATCAACTTTTAAGTATAGATAACAACTAATAACCAATTATCACAAGAAAAAAAAAAACTACTGACTAATACAATGCAATCAAATTCGGTGGTTTGCATTGGATAGAACGGATTAGTGGATTTTGTGAATATTTCTACACTCTAACCTTGAGGTCCGAATTAAGATTACAACATATGTCAATGTTTCAAAAGGAAGAATGTATTTCTTTATCCCTCTGATGAGGGAAATTCTTGGAAATTCCCAACCCTAACGTAATAATGATGTCGACCATAGAGTGTTTGGGAACATTGTTGAAACTATAAGTTAAAACTAAAACATTATAGTATGTGAGAGCTTTAAAAATTTAGGTTTTTGAAAATAATAATAACAAATGGCCAAATTCAAAATTAATTGAAAAATAGTTGTTTATGGGAAAAAAAATTATATATATGTCTATAAAAGGCCCAAATTACTGCTGTAGATACTATCATAAACGGAGGTCGCCATCTCCTCTTGGGTCACCGGATGTCGCTTTCGTCTTTGTGCTAAGCTTCACATATAGAACATTGAATTGAAGTTCTATGAAAGTACTACATGCATTGTCTTTAAAATACAAAGCTAACAGAAAAAGCTCATCAAGCTTATTGACTCTAATGCTGAGTTTTTTAAAAAATGAAAAAAGTTTTGATTTTTAGAAGTTAGAACTTAGAACAAATTTGAGAATGTTGCGGTAGGGGAAATAAGGATTTAGGGGTGGAAAGGATATTAATTATCAATTCATCTACCCTCAATTGGGTATTGAGGGTAGCCAAGGGAGCAAAAAATTACTAAAAATAACAAAAGTTAGAGAAGACGAGGTAGAGGTGTGCACGATATGGTTTGGTCCCAAATCATTAGGTTTCATAAACAAGACTATTTTGCCATTTTTAAAAAGTTATGCATACAGATCATACCGTCATGTGTAAGGAGACCAAACAAAACATGACTGCTATAGGATAGTTTAATATGGTTTAAATCGCAATTTGAGCCTTAAAATCGGGTTGGACAAAAATAAAAGTAATCTAATTGACTTTTAAATATTTGTTTGGGGATTTTTTTTAATGACTTCGTAGAAAAAAACCTTTATGGTTCTTTCAAGGTATTTAAACTATCAAGATTGAAAATATTTTTTATTTGCATGTTATATTTATAATGAAAATTAAAATTATACATAGAAATATAAATGTCTAGGTTCTTGTTCAAATTTCACAAACCGCACAGGAATCTTTTTTGACTGATTCAATCTTAAATTATCAGAAATGGTTATGACGTGTAATAGTGAAATAGAAAATTACAAAAGTTACATAAGTAACACTGGAAGAAGAAGCACATACAAAGAAACATAAAGAGAAAACGAGAGAAATAGTTGTAAAATTACTACGTTTTTGAAAATGAAAGAAACTAATTAAAATGCTAAAGAAAACATAACTTTAGTGTGACAAATAAAAGAATAAACAGAAATAAACATGTGTAGAATAAATTATAACGAAATGATATAGATAGCAAGTTTGGTGGAGGCACGTGGCCCCACCTAAATTTATCCTTTATTACACAAAAATTAGGGACTTTTGTTATGTGTTGTGATGTTTAACGCCAATGATCGTGTTTTTGTATTCAAACAATATATTAGATTTGGCGATTTAAATGTTTGTATAGAGAAAACATCTTTAATACAATGTACACGTAGTATGCTAGACTAAAATTTAGTATTAGGGCAAAAAAAGCTATTCTATAGTGTAATTTTATTTATTTGCTGGATGTCTCATATGCTATACTTGGTGGTGAACATCCAATAAAAAATGCTCCTCTATTCGTCCTGCTCGCTCTCTATTTTCTAGGGCCAACTATTGTTCTTTCTAGAAGAAGCCTTGCTTTGAAACTAGACAGATGACTTTTACAGATTTTGCAATCGCTTTATTGGTGATGACTAGACAATATCTAATGAGAAATACTTTAGGAACCATGGCTCTAACTTAGCCAAATTAAGGGAAAAAAAAAAAAACAAAGTTTGTAATAGAGTGACACATGGAATATATAATTTTTTTTTTATTAAACACTAAATATTTTAGTCTCACCATATACCTTAAATCCTTAATATATCACCCAAAGGATAAAAATAGATAATAATTAGCTGTCATTCTTTTTTGGGATCAAGCTCATCACCTCAGTCTCAAAAAAAAAAAAAAAAAAAAAGACAAACACATCCCAAAAAATTCAACAAAAAAAAAAATCATGAAACTTATGGTGACGTTAAAAAAAAATTCCTTTGAATTCCTTAACTAATTTTTTCCCCATTTTGTAAAACGTTTTTGCAGGCTCCAGCTCAGCCGTTGACTCCACACCAAGAAAAGAGGCAAAAATTAATAAATACATATAAAATAATAGGAGATTCTACACTCTATTAATTGGCCATGACTAGATTCCGCGTCAGAATGACCAAAAACACTTGAAAAGTTTTGGATAATGAGATACACGCATAGCTGAGTCATATATACACAGTTGACAACACATTTATAACGTATTCTGTTGGGATAATATCCTCTGCGCTCACCACTAACCGATATTCTGCAGCCGTTTTTCCTTTCACAGCACCAAAATATCTATAAGGACAAATTTCCAACCAAGAGCAAAAATTTAGGTATTTACTAAAAAAGTGATTGCGAAATTTTTACCATGGGCGCCGGAAAATTAATATCATCGGAAGTTTTATCATTGGATTTGTAAAAAAATGATTGGATTTGTAAAAGAATGATTTTATGAGATCTGAGGATCAAAAATATAAATATAACCTTTCGATGGAAATCCCTGTTATTAAAGGACCTAATAAATTTGAAAATATCTCAATAAAGATACGAATTATGAAATTTCATGGAGAATGATAATCATCTTTAACATAAAATATAGTAGTGAAAAAATATTTTGTAGGAGCGGTAATATTGGTTGCGACACAATAACACGATACGAATTCGACATGCTTTTTTACAGGTTAGTGTTGAAAAATTTGACCGCGGATCATTTTAGTGTCGACTCGAAACTGACCCGTCAAAAAATTAGTCATGTTCGGGTCAACCCATCTGAGACTAAAATGATCCGTTTCTAACCCGTGTTTAATTAATTAACTTTAAAAAAATTTTCCTATGATTAATATTATTTCGGATATAATATAAGCCCTTAAAAGATTAAACCCTTCTTCTCTTATTACTTATCTTCTTCTTGTTGTAGTATGAAACTCTTCTAATTTTATTTTTTTTAATGTTATATATATTAGTGTAAGCAGGTCATAGGCAGGTTGCAGGTCACAATCAGATTTCAAGTAAAAAAGGGGTCACGGATTATTGTTTTTTGACATTGTACGTAAGGAAAGATTTGGCACGGGTCGTATTCGTGTCAACTTGTATCAAAACGGATCGTGTTAAGATTGAGAATTCTCAACCCGTTCGTGTCACAGGTCACGTTAATATCAATCTAATTTTTGTAAAAATTAACTCTAACCTAACATTAACCTGATCTGTTAACCCGTATTGCCACTATTATTTTGCGCTCTTAAGAGTCATTTTACGTAATATTCATGAAAATATCAAAAATACTATGCACATTGTTATCTTTTATCTCCAGCATTTTTTTTACTGTTGTACGAAAAAGATGATTTCTGGATCAAATGTGATGACCTTATACGTTATCTTATAACTGAATGACAAGTGGAGCGGTTCTATTGGATAATCCTGGGACACACGAGAAAGAATAATCGCACCAGATGTTGTCCATCCTGTCTTCTATGGATTTTGAACGCTTCCTTCGGGGGCTATTGGATAAAATAAGGGAGTTCGGTAACTACACTTTTTTTTTTTTTTCAGTTGAGGACTCCAAACTTCCAAATTCTCAGCCAAGGACTTTTTAACAGCGCTATAAATACCAACGTTATCGACTTTATCTTCCGCACCGCAGCCATTCTTCTCAATCTCTATATATTTCCCTTTCCTTTTCCTCTCATTATTATTAATATAAATAATAATATAATCATCATATTATTATTATTTCCTTGTGTTAATTGTGCTTCAAATCATAAGCGAAGATGACTATCATGATTGGGCAACCCGAGCTTGGTAATATTTTATTTTTATTTTTCAACAACTTTTCATTTTTCGTTTTGTGAAATTTTGGGTTCATATTTGATCATTAAGTTAATTATATAAATCTTCTATGTTCTTATTGTTTTCTCCAAAATGTAGTGCCACACGTTGAGAAAAAGAAATTTGGCTCGGAAACCAATGAATTGGTTCTAGATGGTGGTTTCGTGGTGCCTAAGGATTTGTCGAACGACAAAACTGTGATACCAGAAGTTCCCGCGTCAAACAATGAATTTGTTGCACCAGAAATCAACTCATTTGGCCAGTCCTTCAGGCATTTTTTCTTCATTTTTTTCATTTTTTTATAAATGATTTGCTTTTGGTCCAATTCATACTTATTATGGGGTATTAATAAGCCAAATTCTTGATCTGCAGAGACTACAACGCCGAGAGCGAGAGGCAGAAATCAGTGGAGGAATTTTACCGGTTGAACCACATTAACCAAACCTATGAATTTGTAAGCACAATCAACTTAAGAAAAATTAAAAAAAAAATATGCGCGAGTTTACGATGATACATGCGCTTTTAATATGTTTCGGGCTTACTATTAAAATGTTTGCCATGTTTTGACAAGATCTCCGATAAAAAATAAAAAAATTGCAGGTGAAGAAAATGAGGGAGGAGTACGGAAAGTTGAACAAAGTGGAAATGAGCATATGGGAATGCTGTGAACTCCTGAATGAGGTTGTGGATGACAGTGATCCTGATTTGGATGAGCCCCAAATTGAGCACTTGCTGCAAACTGCTGAAGCCATCAGAAGGGACTACCCAGATGAGGATTGGCTGCACTTGACTGCTCTTATCCATGGTAATTATTGGATTCTCTCCATAATGGATTCTGATACATTATGTTAAATATATTTGTTGAGCAGTTTACTGTAGTCCTTGGCTGCATTTTCCTTTTGTCCGTATTTTGCTTTTCGGGTATAGAAATTCCCAATAAATAGAAAATATATGGTGACACCAATGACGTTGAACTCCAATGATTATCTGTATAAACCCTATATTGTGGGACTCGTTTTTTACGTGACGACAATAACTCTAGTTTTAAATAATGCCGATATTTGACGACAACAACGAACAAAAAGATTAACTTGCACGCTTTTCTTGGCTGCTTACAGATCTTGGAAAGGTCCTTCTTCTGCCTGTCTTTGGAGGACTTCCTCAATGGGCTGTAGTTGGTGAGTAATTCCCTTTTGATTTTGCTTATATTATGGGATTTTTTTCTTTTTTAATTTTTTTGAAAGACAATCTGACTGAAAAAAAAAAAAAAAAACTTGATTTCTATGTTACAGGAGACACTCATCCTCTGGGGTGTGCTTTTGATGAATCCATAGTCCACCACAAGGTCAATCTTTTCATTTTTTCTTTCTTGTCAGTAATTGGAAATGTGGCTCAACTTAAGAATCTGATTATGAGGTATTAACATTACTTGACAAACATTCTTGTCAATGTTAACAGTATTTCAAGGAAAATCCAGATTCCAAGAATCCTGCTTTCAGTACAAAGAATGGAATTTACACCGAAGGATGTGGACTTGAAAATGTTGTCATATCATGGGGACATGATGACTACATGTATTTGGTACGTATTTTCGAGTTTCTTAATCCTTCAAGACTCGATCTGGATCATCTTCAAATATTATGACGAACCCCGAATATTGTGAAAGAGCGATCTAAGTGTTTTCTTTTGATTCTGCAGGTGGCTAAGGAAAATGGAACAACTTTGCCCCCGGCTGCCTTGTTCATTGTCCGATACCATTCGTTCTATCGTAAGCGTCATTACCAAGATCTATTCTCCGCGTATGAACTTTGTCAATGTTAAAAATGGTTAGCCTGATTAACAACATTTTGGTTCCATGACATTGCAGCTTTACACAGAGCAGGAGCATATAAACATCTCATGAACAAGGAGGATGAAGAGAACCTGAAGTGGCTTCATATCTTTAAGTAAGCTTAAAAAAAATATTCAAAATTCCAAGTTACCATAAAAATGTATGATTTATATTGTTATGCTATATGGGATCAACCAAAAATGAGTGAAAAATGCAAATCTTATGTGCAGCAAATACGACCTCTACAGCAAGAGCAAAGTAAGAGTTGATGTGGAGAAAGTTAAGCCTTACTATTTATCCCTCATCGAGAAGGTGAGAAACGTTTTTTCTTTTCCCCGTATTTTTGGTACATGGGCGTTTCATAAATTTACATTTTTTTCTTTTTTCTAAATTCAATTACTTTTTTTGGTGCAGTATTTCCCAGCAAAGCTCAGATGGTAAATAAATAAATTAGCCCTGGAGAGGTTTGTCACCATAATGGATTTGCAGATAATTCATTCAGCCATGTGGATTCAAGCCTTTCCATGGTTGACCGACGAACGAAAATTATTTGCTATGGAGGAGGCAGTCCCTTTTCCAGTCGTGCAATATTATTATTATTATTATTATTGCTACTATTATTGTTATTATTACCATTATCACTATTATTATTGTTATTGATGTTGCCTCTGTTATTATTATTATCATTATTAATATTAAAATATTATTATTTTATTATGTATTCTTTGTGGAAGAAATGTTCCGCTTGGTTCAAATTTCTTTTGCCTCTCGGCAAGTTTTAGCATTGTGATTTTTGTGTTTGAAGTGTAATTATGTGTTCGCAACCCAAAAAAATTGTACTCTTGTTCTTCAAGAGTACAGTGAGTGCTAATGTAATGCCGCCGATTTATCGATGTATTAAAACAATAGATAAGAAGAAAATCCATCCCGCTTGGTTTCCATTGAAAACGACAACAATACTATAAAGCCATTCTGAGGCATTCAGTTATTCTGAAATAGCAGCAGACTATAATTCAGATTTTGAGAATCCCCCTAACAAATAACGTTATCTCCTTTAGGACCAAATGTAATTTTTTTCAAAACTTTTTTTGGGTCCCTCCATTTACACTCTCTTCCGGTTCCTTCGGAATATTTTGTCTATAAAAGTTAAAAATATAAAATGATCAAATAAGAGAGCAATAATAAATCTAGAATCCCATTTAATAATAATTCTGGCAGGATAATATTTTAGAAAATTCAACTATTGGTTTAAGTATTAAACATGACTGTCAAGAATAATAAAGGTAATTACATCTCTTTATGAACTTTATATAAGATTGATATCTTTATATAGCTTAAAATGCTAAAGAGGATTAAAACTGTATGGACTGTTGAGTTCTAATCCTGGCTTAAATATTCAGATTTGTGTGTTGTAGTTGTGAGTTAGAAAGTTGTGTTTTGTGAGTTAAGAATGCTAGGTATTGCACAATTAAGGACAGTCTTGCCAATTGTGCTTGCTGCATGGTTAGCTAGGATATTTCACAACATACCAAGTATGATACCGAGTTGGACTAATTAAACACTGTACAGCATACCATGTATAAACCAAGTGTAATTCTAAGTTAAACTAAGTAGTATATCGGATATGGTGTACCAAGTAGGTTCTTTATACCTAGTACAATATACCAACTTCAATATTCCTCGTATAATATATCAGGTTTAATACTGTACCAGGTTCAATATTCGTGGTACAATATACCTGGTACAATATACCAAGTTGGCTTGACTGTGTATGAAATACTAGGAAGGTCTATGCCAAGTTGGTTGCACCGAGTAGGGGTAGGTTGAAATTATAGGTTTAACATAGCTGGTTTAATGTGTTAGGTTCAAATCTGCATAATACTAAGTTCATTCAACTTGGTTCGACACATTCCGAGTCATGCCTTTCCTCATACCAGGTTAATTAGTTGAATCAAAATTAATTTAGTCTAACCTCAATTATTTTCCACCTTAGTGTTTTGCTGATTTCACCCTCTAAATTAGATCTCTCCTAAAGACACTTAATTTTTAAGTGGGAAAGAAAAAGAGATAGAGAGAAAATGTTAAGGAAAGAGAAATATGAAGTACAGAGAGGTTTTTTTAGTTCGAATCATGAGTTAAAGCTCATACGCATATAAATTTTATTTGTTATGAGAAGATAGAAATAATAAGGAAAATCAAATAAACACTGTCATACTTATTAGTTAGTGTTATATTAGTTTAAAAATAAGGATAAAAAAGTAAATTGACTACTTATGCAATCATAAAACAAGATTTTTCTCTAATAATCAGTGATAAAAAATTATAAGGCGTACGAGTCCTTTTTTTTATTATTATTATGGTACCCATAAGTCCTTTTATATCTTCAGTCTTCCGCTTTACTTTTTTTGCCCTACTTAACAATTTACAATCTCTCTCTCTCTCTTTTTTTCCTATTCAAAATTTCCTCTACTCTTTCCTTCCACCTTACTTTTTCTTCTTTAGGGACCAATTAAGCTATTGAACTGAAAGCTAAAAAGGAATCCAGTGCATCAAAGTGTATCATTTGTGAAAACCTTTACAGTTTCAGTTGTTGACGCAAAGTTTGATAATCCGATGAAGTGAACTCACTAAATAAATTATTCTTTATTTAGTGATGAAAGCATTCATTGACGATGTACAGCCCCAAGCTAGTCATCCATTCTTTGTTAAGCTTGTCCATATTATTCTTTATGGTGTTGAGATAGCAGGTTAGTGGTGGATAATACACATAAAGAAAACAAAAAAAGTCACTAAATCCTATTAAGCTCTTGTTAAAGTTTGAGCCGCTTGTACCATATATATTAATTAAATAGCTTGTGCCCACTCTGTACAACTAAAAATAGATCGTGGTTTCCCCACCCATGAGCGTTTGTATAATCTGTCCGAGTTGGTCCGTGATGGTCGTTTTGACCCCTAGAGGATCCTCTAGGAGAAGTAGATGACCATAGTGCTATAGATTGTGGCCTCCTGATAGATCGAAAAGATCTTTCAATTGAAGCAGGGTTTGTTCGTGGTCAAGGTATCACAATTTGTTGGCCTTTGATCGCTTGGATGACCCTATTGATCATAAGAACCATGTCAAAAGAGCTCAATATATGCTCGTCCTTTGTGTGTCGAGATGAATCCCTGATATTGGACCTCAAGTATGCTTCTCACCCTTATGAGCAACATCATAATTTATTGATAGATACGACCTCATTTGGTGGCTTACTTTTATGTATTGTTGGGTCTTTCATTAGCTGCTTCAGATTGTATTACTTTATGCAATTGTCAACAATGAATTTCCACATTGAAAAAAAAAAAGGACCCATTTTTTAACAGCATAACTGCTAACTTTTTTGGAAATTTTTTTTCATCTCAATAGAGTTAGAACCTCAATACTCATAAAATCGTGGATCTCTTGGGTCTCACTATTTTGTTAATAATAGGTTATAACCTGATATGGTTAAATAGGGTTGCTTAATTTTTTTTTTCCAATGGATTAAGTGAGCCAATTGTTGACAGCTCTGATTCTTCCAATGTTTTAAAATTATTACTCCTTGGTGCTAAAAATGAACTTTTCATTGATAGGCCAGCTTTTTTTTTGAAAGTGAATGACAATAGCTTTTTCATTGTCCACGTTTGTCTACTCTTTGATTATTTATGGTAATATTGTCGACGAAAGGAAGGCAAAGCCAATGGCATTTTTTAAGGACATTTTTCTCATTCTTTTTCCCCCTTGAACTTGGGATATTTGCGTCTTTTTTATTATTATTATTGAAATGATCCTGCGTTAGAACAGACGAAAGCAACGCCAAAAAGGCAGAGAAACCTCTATCAAAACCAAAAGAATTACACCAATTTGCAATATTATGATTTACGTGCAAGAGATTTGGCTTATCTACTCACCCAACTAACCAACTAACCTCCTGCAGTCTGTAAGAAACAGAAAAAAATAAAATAAAATAAAGAATATCACCAAAGGTAAACGCTAACATCAACACAAACACAAGACGCCGAGCTTTTACTTAAAATCATCTATGATAGCCTTGCAGTCACTCCTCACAAATTACCACTAGATACGCTTCTCATTGGCCCCTCTTCAACTCCAAACTTCAAATGAAGCCGCCTCTCCTGCTTTTGAATCAGAAAAGACCCTCTCTCTCGCCACAAACCTACTCTATAGTCGCCACAGCTGCCACCATCGATTGCACCTCACCAAAAGCAACATCACAATTCACTTTCATCTGCCCGCTAGGAGGAGTCTGCCGCAAGAAGCATTCTTAGAGTAGAGGCTCACATGGCTGGACTCAAATTTTTTGTCTAATTATAATGTTTCAAATAATATCTAACCAATCGTATTATGATACATCATTTAAAAAAATTTGAAATAATTATTTGGGAGCATTTAATCAATCATTTGTTAATAAGTCATTGCGACCCTCTAAACAAAAGGTCCCACTTGTAAAGATTTTTTATATCCACGTGGTTCAGTCACCAATGTCTCATGATTTTTTATATTAAGGTTCTTTTGTGTGATGTTAATTTTTGAATTAAGGGGAGGTGTTTAAACTCTACACTTTACATTTCATTTGATAAGCAAGAATAGAAAATAGGAAGCAAAGAGAATATACAAGTGAGGAAAATAAAAAGGAAACAACTAGTTTTTCTTTCATCATTTTTGGTAGAAAAGAAAGAAGAGAGGAGAGAAATTGTCTATACAAGTTTATTTTACGATTATACCCTTATGCAAAGTTAGTGAAATGAAGTGCATTTAAGGGCAACATGGTTATTTAAATCCCTTACTTTGGTGTCCATTTTCTATTTGATTTTCTTTCCAAAGTTAGAAGAATATAAAAATACTAGATCCGGGGATTTTCTACTTTTATTTTTTTTCCCAATTTTCCCCCTACAAAACAACTCAATTTTCTCTTTTCCCCCTAAGGTCCCTTCAATGATTTCTTTCCTTCCACTTTGCTACTCTGCCAAACATAGCATTAAGATGGAGTCGCTGTGAAATTACCACTATGTCTATAATCATTTTTTTTTTTTGCGTGATTCTACTAAATACTAAAGAAGGAAATATACAAAAATGCCCTGAATACCCATATGCTTTACCTAAATAGTATTTTTCCCCTTTTATTATACAAATGCTCAAGACATCCCTTGTGTTTGTAAAATCATACTTAAAATACCCCCTAAAGAAATAAAATTTATAAAAATTTTAAGATTATCCTTCTTAATTAATACTAAATGTTATTTTAGTGTCAGTTAGCTAAACAGTTGAACAAAAAATTAAGATGTTTCAATAAATATTTCAATTAAGCAAATACCTTAATTTTTTTAGAGTTTTTAACTTTTTAAAAATGATTTTATTTTGTATTTCGGTTTAACAATGTTTTAGATTGTATTTAGTAAATGTTAGGTAGGATAATCTTGGCTTTTTTAAAAAGTTCAATTGTTTTAGGGATATTTTGAGTATGATTTTAAAAAGAGAAATGTTTTGGACATTTGCATAATAAAAGGGAAAAAGTGACATTGAGGCAAAACACATGGCGTATTTTGAGTATTTTCCTAAAAATACTATAGTAGGAATCATAACAAAGGAAAGAATAATATATGGTAGGGCGTGGTGCTCTACTAAGACTATCTCCAATGCAAAAACCAATGCCAATATTATCTTTGCTATCAAAAATATAAAAATAGTATATTTGACGTGTTATTTTATTTTATACTCAAATGCATAATGCTATTTAGAATACTACTTTTGTCTTTTGTTATAATCATTTAACCTAGAAACCTATAAAAGTAAACTTTTAATATTAAAATAATTAAAAAGTAAGAATATTGTAATTACTAAAGCAAAAAAGTCAATCTATCAACAAATAGAAACCAAATACCAAATTTATTATATGCTAAACTTTGTAGCAAATATTAAAAAAATTATATTAGAGAGAGTTTTTTTTACCCTCAAATGTTAAATTTACCATTAACACATTAATTTAGCATCGCATAAAAGATACTCTAAATTATGCTTTTTTTTTCAAGGGAACCAAATGCTTTTGATCAGAGCGGAGTGAAAAGAAACGGTTTGAAACGATTTTTTCTTTTAAATGTTGAGAAGAATATTTTGTACCGTATGAAGATTCAAAGTCGTACTCAGATTGGAGAATGATATAACCTTTAAAACGTTTAGGAAAAAATTTGTAACCTGTAGGGAAAAACAAACACTTTTAAAATATTAATCTCAAGTTGGGGTAATTACACCTTTCAAAATGTTGTCATGGCTTTAAACCAATCTATCATGTATTTACCAATGATTTGTAGTTAATAAATCAGTAAATTATTGATTGAAATTATTAATCACTCTCTGGCATTGCCTAATCAATAATAAACCATCAAATTAATTAGTAATATACTAAAATTGATTAGTCATAAATTACCAAGTTAATCAAAGATAAAATATAAATCAATATATAGCCTATTAACCATTTCCCAAAAAAAAAAAAAAAAGGTTTATGAAACTCTTGCCATCTAAAAAAACCTTTCAAAATGATCCATTTACTTTAAAACCCTCCTAACCTTTAAAAATGATCCATTTACTTTAAAACCCTCCCGTGTACCATCAACATCAAGCACCTAAAACAAAAAAGCAACGTGATTTGTGATCAGTCCTTTCGTTAAAATAATCGATTGCAAGCTGGCATAAAAAGAATCCATTTTTTTTTCCAAATAAAGAGTGTTTATTTTTTAAGTAGAGAAGTAGCAGTTAGCAAGCTCTACTTGGTGCGTCACGCATAAAATAAGCATATTCATTATTTATTGCGTGTAAAAGCTGCAATATAATCTCGCCAATCAGATTGCGGTATCATCCATACATATTGGTTGGCCATGCTGACAAGTTAATCACTGCCCGTGATATTACTTATTCTGTCCAAATTCACCAACATTGAATAAACAAAGAGAAACATGATTTTATGTTGGTGAGTTTTGACAAAATTTTCTGTTACAGTATATTTGTGGGTGGGACCTGTATAAAGCCATATTCAGAGTTGCTATAACAGCGTCCAAAACAACTCCTCTCTCTCTCTCTCTCTCTAAGCACGGTTATGGGAAAGCAAGGCCTGGAATCTCCACTCTTGCAAAGCAATGGCTTGGTCAACCAACAGAAGAGCTGGAAAAGAGCTCTGTGGCTTCTTTTTGCCATCACCATGATTACGAGTAAGTTGGTTTTCCTTTTTTCATCTCTCACTTTTTTATTTCAGTTTTTTTTCTTTTTCTTTTTTTTTTTTTTTAGATTAACTCTAATAAGATATCAATCTAGACTGGTTTGAGATGGGGGAATTTGATTTCGGATTCATGGGGTTTTGTGTATGCCCATTAACAAGGTGACTACCGTTTTGTGCTTCAAGATAAAATAACCCTGATTGCCATTTTCCCAGCTGAGAATTTTCAAGTTTAGTTCAATTCCCCAATCATGATGTTGAAGTCTTTCTTCTTTTTCTTCTTCCCTTAATAATACTGACCTGTCACGTTGTCAAATATCAACCACTCATAGTGACCACTTGTTGCAAAAATATCTCTTATTGAATGAATGCCAACTCAGGATCTGCAGCTTTCATTAGAACAGTTTATTTGATGTTTTAAATTTTATAAACCAAGGATGGGTTTCCTTTGCATGAAAAATTACGAGTGATTCCCTTTTTATATCTAATCGTATGTTTGTTTACTTTTTAAATTAGTAATGAAAGTTTAGTGGCTCTAGAAATGTTAGTAATGAGAAAAGAAAATAATAGTCCTTACACTGCTTTCATGAATCTCGGATCAAAGATAAAGAGAATGAATATCAAATTGACTTGTAAACCGGCAAGTTCAATGGCATAAGCTACTAATAATTTAATTATGTAAAAAGATAGTTTAATAATAATACCGATAGAAAATTAATTCCTGTTCCAATGTTTAAAAAACATTAGGAAGGAAATTTGATTGTTTTGTGTGCCACCATCAAATAGATAAATAGACGCTAGTAAGTGAATCGATGATCCCTATTCTTATTATTTAGTTTACTTTCCTATCCTATTACATTATTTAGTTTACTTTCCAATCCTATTACATTTCTTTTACGGTTGGTAAACACGCCCTAAATTATTACTCACGGCATGAGTTCTGCATTTTTCCTCAGTTCTTGGGCTTATGCTTGGAAGCAACTCAGACATTTGGGGGCAGAGAGGAGCAGACGATAATCACTTTGTTCAAGTAAATCATGATGATATTGTGGAGTCAGAGCAGGCTGTTGTTGCAGCCGATGACGGCCGTTGTTCTGAGGTTGGAGCATCATGCCTTAGGCAGAATGGCCATGCTGTCGATGCTGCAGTTGCGACTGCATTGTGTCTTGGAGTTGTTAATCCGATGGCCAGTGGGATCGGCGGTGGCGCTTTCATGATTGTCCGGTCTGCATCAACCTTGCAGACGCAGGCTTTTGATATGAGGGAAATTGCTCCTTTGGCTGCTGCAGAGGTTTTGAACCATTTCTTTCAGTTAAAATACCACTTCAATTTCAACCCCATTATCCAAAATGTCCAATCTACGAAAACATTTGTTCTTGACTTGAGATCTTTTTAGTTTGACAGTGAATGATTAGATTAACTTCAAAATTTTGACTACTATCCGTCTAAAAGTATTTATTGACAAGGCATTGACATTTCTTATGTCTGTAAAAAAACAAAATTCAACAAACAGAATATGTATCAGAACAATCCCGCGGCCAAGGCTTCTGGTGCACTTTCGATGGGGGTTCCCGGCGAGATAGCTGGCCTTTACGAAGCCTGGACAATACATGGTCGTTTAGCTTGGAAAACTTTATTCCAACCTGCCATAAAACTTGCTAAAGATGGATTTGTCGTTGCTCCTTATCTTGGAGGATACATAAAGACGAAAGCAAAGATAATCTTGAAAGACCCTGGATTGAGACAAGTGTTTGCACCAAACGGGAAGTTGTTAAAAACGGGGGATACATGCTACAATGCGGAACTTGGCCGCAGTTTAGAGGAAATTGCAGAGCTGGGGCCACAAGCCTTCTATAATGGTAGTGTTGGTGAGAAACTAGTTAAGGATGTGAGAGAGGCAGATGGAATTTTGACAATGGAGGATTTGAGGAATTACAAAGTGGATGTTACGGATGCATTGGCTGCAGATGTGATGGGCTACACCATATTGGGAATGCCATCTCCTTCAAGTGGGACTCTTGGGCTTGCCCTAGTGAGTGTTCTTTTTTCAATTTTTTTTTTTAAATGGTCTTACACAAGCTGCATATGCTAGTGAAAGGTAAGAGTTTGACTTTCATTTTAAAGAGTCAACCTAGTGAATAGGGTAGCTCGATATTCTTGTAAGTTTGTGTTTCTCTTTACATTTAAATGATGTGACATTCAGGTAAACTGTAAAACTAAAAACTCATTTGAAGCTCCCTTTTTAACTTTCTGAATTATGTAAACCCTTTAATAAAACAGGTTCTCGACATTTTTGAAAGCTATGGAAGTTCTGACGCAGCAAAGGGAAATCTTGGTGTGCATCGTCTTATTGAAGCGTTAAAACACATGTTTGCCATCCGAATGAACTTGGGGGACCCTAATTTTGTGAACATAAGTAAATATGAAAATATGATGCTTTCCTCCAATTTCGCAAACCGAATTCGGAAAAGGATATTTGACAACACTACCTTCCCTCCAGAGTATTATATGAACAAGTAATTCCCCCCCTTCATTCTTGTACTCAACAGTGTAGTCTTGATCCTTAAGTCCTTGCTTGATAATTCCATTGAAAATCACTATCTTAAGTTATTTTAGCCATTTTTTGACATGGCAGGTGGAGTCAGCTAAGAGATCATGGAACCAGCCATTTCTGTATTGTAGATAAAGACAGAAACGCTGTATCAATGACAACTACCGTAAATTATCCGTTTGGAGCTGGTGTTCTCTCTCCATCCACTGGAATTGTGCTCAACAATGAGATGGATGACTTCTCAACGCCCACAGAAATATCCCCAGACCGTCTCCCTCCGGCTCCTGCAAACTTCATCAGACCCAACAAGAGACCTTTATCTTCCATGACCCCAATCGTTGTCACAAAGGTACCTAAGTAAACTTAAATCTTTTCTTTATAAGACTTATTTTCTACTTGATCTTCCATTTCACCTGATTTCTTAACCAGTTTCTAATGCTTCATGTACAGGATAATCAGTTAGTTGCGGTCCTTGGTGGAAGTGGTGGAATGAATATAATCCCAGCTGTTGCCCAGGTCTTCCTCAATTACTTTGTCCTGGGGAAGGACCCCTTGGATGCAGTTCAGAGCCCAAGGGTCTATCACAAGGTTCCTAACTAGTTACAAATTAGCACATATGATATTTTAGCGAGCAACTCCAGATGGATATTTGACTTTTTTTTGGGTGATATTTCCTTGCAGTTGATACCTAACATAGTCTTGTATGAGAATTGGACTGTGATATGTGGCAATCACATTGAGCTTTCAAAAGGAACCAAGCTTTTCTTGCAGGAGAGGGGTCACCAACTAGAGCCTCAGGCTGGGGGTGCCATCACTCAGCTTGTTGTTCAAACCCTTAAAAGCCCAATTCACATGGGGAGGAAAAGAAGAAAAGATTCTAATACACAAGCATTTTTTGGTAAACTTGTTGCTGTTAGTGACCCAAGAAAAGATGGGAAGCCTGCAGCCTGCTGATTGCTCATTTTATTTATGGATTGGAAAATCATAAAAGAATAATCAGTGGTATTGGCTTGTTCTGCGTTCAACTTCATTGTTACATTGCTCCACTTTGAGTGTGAAATTATTCTAATGTACATAATAATTCAGTAGAGGTCAGTGTCTATTGGGAATATGCATTTCCTAAGAACAAGATACAATAAGAGCAAAGTTCTAAATTTCAGTTACATATTCCACTTTTCTTTTTTGCTTCATGAATTTAGTTGATACATCAGTTTCGGTCAACCTTCGAAATTGAAAAATTTCTACGCGGCCTGAAAACACCTGTAGGAACTTCCAAACTGACCCACAAAAACCTCATTTCATGTGACCAATAAGATTTGAAATTTATATTCTTCCGTTTTATTGTGCAACAAGCAACGATTACAATTAACAAGCCCACTGATAGCCTCAAAACAAATATAGTACCCGCATTCAGCAAGGTTTCAAGATGTCTTGTCCATCAGCTGAATTGGAGCCAGAATGTTACTCTTGCTTGTCTCGACAATGCACCCATTCATGACCATTTCCTCCAGCATGAAATGTGCCTTCTCTAAGTGGAACATGATGTCTAGCTCGCACTGCAAATTTATGCACACAAGTGATTTTAGAGAGAGATAACAGGTAACCTGGAAGAGAAAGCGATACATTCTTTCTGATAGAGGACTTGCCACATTGCCAAAATGTCGGTCCATGGTTTCAACTAATAGATGTATGAATTCCAAAATTGCAAGCTCATTCTGCAACGTACGTGACAAGGAGTCAAATATTCTCAAAGCAAGTAGAGAACAAGTGCTAAAATATGGAACAAACCAAAAAACTTTTTACTAGTTCATCTCAAAACCAAGTATCTTCCTAGAAAGAAACATCAATTACTATGAGACACACGCAGATCAACCAGAAATACAATATTTACTCAAAGCACACAGATTGGCTCATCGATAGAGTATGTAGCCAAAAGAAGCATCACCTTAAAGATGTCAGATGCAAAGAAAGAAATTGTTCCAAGTAAAATTCAACCTCTCATATACGAAACATGAACAATATCATCCTTGATCTGTATAAAGGAATGTTAGTGCTGTTGCACAGCCACTACCATCTCTATTTGAAAGCTTCCCTCCCTATATTTCCTCAATTTTGCCCCCAGATTTTTTTTTTCCAGCATTTCTCTTACAACGATGATGTGTGTAATGACGAAAGAAAGGCAATGAAAAAGTGTATGTGTGAGAGAAAGGGGAGAAAAAGAATGCTCCAAGTATCTGTTAATGAGACCTTGTATTCAGGCGTCCAAGCAGATATGATCAAGGCCTTAAGGTCAACTGTTCTACCATTTTCGAATACTAGTCTTAAAGAAACAATATTGCCAGGACTCTTATATTAGCACGAAGATGGACTGACTTACTTCATCATTGTCAACTCCAACAAGGAAAAACAACGATGCATATCGTCTGTACACAATCTTGTAGTTCCGATGCTCAACAAAAGAACACTGTTTAACAAGAAAAAAGAAAAAGAAAAGGAGAAAGAAAAAGAAAGAAAAGAAAAATCATTAACTGCTATTACATAACCAATCAAATTAGCAAAAGAGCAAAACTTTCCGTAAAAATCATTACATTAAACGAATGACTGCATATCTTGTACGCTTATATTGTCTTATACATTTATGTTGTTAGCTGTTACGAAACAAATCATGCAGGTGCACACGACCCGGATGAAAACCATAAATAGACAAAGGGAAAATCAAAACAATAAATCACCAACATTAAGAACAAAGAAACTGTTCACCTTTCTGTGAATTTATATGAGCAGGCATAGAAGACCAAAAGAGGTTTTAATGCAAAACAAGATATGTCGATTATTTGAATTTTGAATTATATATTTATCTATTAGGATGTGTTCAATCTTTAGAATCTAGTATAGATCTTTACGATCATATTTATCTACTATGGTGTAATTATTAGTTATTATTTTATCTCCATACAGCACAGTGATTGTATCTGGATAGAGTTATGGTAAATGGTTGATGAATAAATATTGAGATTTCTGATTTCACTGCGTTCTTGTTCTCTAGAATCCTCTATTTTCTCTCTTTCTATTCTGCATCTCTCTATTGTAGTTCCACTCCTCTATCTTCGTTCTATCTTCTATCTAAATTTTATCTCTTTCCATCTTGGTGCTACAGATTTTGCCCAAATTCCCAAACTAAGAAATTTAGTATTGACATTATCAACGATATACTGAATTAATCAGCTGATCTTTACATTTCATGTACTCAACCCCAAATTCCAAACCTAACAAGTCAAAATTGGCATAAATTCAGCAAGATCTCTTTTTTTCCCCTTCAAAAATTCTGTAATTCCAAATCGAATTCAATTTGTAATCTACGGAATTAAAACCTAAGATTGAATTTAGATTACGATCTCTTTGTCGGAAGCTGATTCATACACATGCAATTACAGAGAGAGAGACCTGTTGCTCGGTGCGAGCGAGACATTTGCGGACGATTTCACCCTCGAGAGCTCGGCGTTCTTCGAGTGTGAGATACTCGTAGTACTGAGCTAGACGGGTCTGGCCCTGTTTGTTCACCATCAAGATGAATCTGATCCCCATCTTCTTCTTCTTCCACAACTCACTCTCTGCAAAACTCACCCAAAAACCCAACTATATAGGTGTGTGTATATATACAGTGTATTATATATGTAAGTATATACGGCTTCAAATTTGCAGTCGTAGAGAAGATGTGATCTCACAATCGCAGATGCCTTTTACCGCCACCATGAATCCGTGACTAAACTGCACTATTGCATACAATCTATCTATCTATATATATATATATATATTTACAAAGCACCCGAACTTTTAGAAGGTGCTGTTGTTTAAATCACAAATTTAATTATAAATAGTATAAAATTAAAAAAAAAATTATTACATTATAAAGTTTTTTTTATGTTATAGTAAAAATGATTTTTATTAATAATTCTCATTATTCGTGAAATATCTAATTAGTCCAATAAAATAATAAAATATGTCTTAAATTTTAAAATCATTAGTAATTAAAATAATTAAGGTTTAATAGCCGGGGAGTTAAAAAACGTGTATAGTTTTAGTTATAGGATTCATACGTCAGATTCTTTGAAGATAAAATTTTTCATTTTAACAACAAAATGAAAATTCAATACATAAAAAAATATTTAGTGGAAGTTAAAAATAACTATTAAAGTTTAAATACTAATAAATTCAAAATTGAAGATAGATTATATTAAAATTAAAAACTATATACAAATTAAATAGTTTAAAATGTAACAACCCAATTTACTCAGAATCCGTTGCTCTCCTTGTATTCTTTCTTCGTACTTTTCAAGTCGCCTGTCGTCGCTGAATTTTGTTATCGTTTCCCATTTTTATGTCGTTTGCTTAATTAGCGTCTTTTAACATTTCATTGTCGTTACGGTTTCAGAGGCCGTGTGTTTGTCGTTTTCGATTGTTTTGCTGCTTTTCGGTTACCGTCGGTTTTCAAGTACATGTTCTTTTACTTTTCGTTGTCGTTTTGTATGATTTGGTCGTTTTCAAGTTATTGCCGTTTATAATGTTTTCTTCTTGTAATTTTTTAATTTAATGTCGTCTTATTTTTTAAAAAAGTTTGTCGTTTACGAGATGGCTTTTTCCTTCAAGTTGATGTCGTTTTGCATGTCACCGCCTTTTTATCGTTTGTCGTTTTTGAAGTCAATGTCGTTTGAAGTTTCATCGGGTTCTAGTCCTCTGCAATAAAATATTTGGAAGGGAAGAACGAAATTTAAAGATCTGGCCACCCGTCCCCTTTTTTATTTTTTTAATATTGGTTCGAAACAATTTTTTTTGGTTGAAAACCCTAAAACTTTATGTTTAGTTGCTTTTTATTTTAGGCCCCGTTTGTTTTGGTGGTTCTCACCACAATCTCAACATGCTACACACAGTAACAAAAAACAAATTTGCTACAGTAAAAATTTCTCACATGCTACAGTAAAAGTGGTTCTCACCACTGGTTCCCACCACTCTCCTAAACACCCTATTAAAGAACTGGAAAGTTCCAACAGTGTGCCAAAGGGAGGGCAAGTAATGGCAGGCAAGTCTTGGTGCATTTTTCACACTAAAAGCACATACATTTGCTTCTTGTTCAACTTAATTCAATTTTCCATTTTTCTGAAGACAGGAATGGAGAGATCCTAGAAACCTTAATGACCAAATCTTTCGTCTCATTAGTATGAATAAAAAAGCGTCAAAAAAAACACATACGTATTTGACTTGTGAACCAAAAAGGTACATTTTTAAACAAAAAAGCAGCAACGTTGTTGAGAAGGGGAGAATTGACCAGGACGTTGAATAGTTTTTTAAGTAGGCATAAAAATTTGACTCTGAAAATTTGCTTAAACAATTCAAAGGTAATACAACCTTTATTTTCCAAACAAAAACTTAGACTTGGATAATATATTATTATGCAACAAGTTTAGCACAGACATGCTAAACAGCATCCCTTCTAATAAAAAGTTGCATTGATCCGTTCATTATGTTACAAAACCATATATTGAACGGTAAAATTTTATTATGTAGCTCTCCGGAGGCGTGATCTCTTGTAAATGCAAGACCCAGAAAAAAGAATTAACTTATCAGAGAGCATATACAGCAACTATATATCTTTAGTATAGAGCAAAATGATACTACAGAACAATCTACAGAGCATTATTACAATACTTATCCGGTGATTTTACTTGTTCACCAAACTGTCGTCTGAACAACATTCCTCGTCCAACTCCTGTCGGGGTGGTTCTTCTTCTTTTTTGTCCTCTATAACATCTTTGGCACTCAAGAAACTTGGTTGGTTTGTTGAAGATAGAAGCCTTGCCCACATTCTATCGGTTATCACAACTTTGTTCATCTTCTCTGTGATTTTCTGCAGATCAGAAAGTCAGCCATTGTGACATGCTAAGCAAATTCTAGAAACCATTTCAGATCAGAAAGGAGAATGGTAAGGATTTTGGCGTTTTCCAAGTTGTCAAGCAATGATGAGGCACTTGAAAGATCACAAGTTTCACGTGCCTCAATCGAGGGTGGAGCCAAAACAAAAATTAATCAGGAAGACAAGGCGTGATTGAACTAATGAGTGAGGAAAACAAAAAGATGTAGAATTGAGGAGGACAAAATATAAACTTTATAAAATTTCATACATAAAAAAAAAAAAAAAAAGAAGTTCAGGTGGGACGGCTGTCCACCCTCATCAGTAGGTGGTTTCATCTCTGGCTTTAATAATATTTCAAGAGAAGTAGAGAATGAAGAGATATCCTAAGGGCAGAGGAGAGAGTGAAAACTCGGAAGAAACAAGTGGTAAATTTTAAGCATAGGACTCACATAGAATGGTATATAAGTGTGCCTTCCATTGACAAGCCCAACTGTAAAGCCAGTGTAACCAGCCATTGCTCCATGAACAGCGCTTTGAGCAAGAAGCGTGCAGTACACATTATCGGAGGCATTGCTTGGAATGGCTCGGATCATATAAGTGGGATCTGCAAACAGAAAGTACAAAGCTTCAATAATTACTCCAGACCTCCGACTTTTGGCGTATTTAATGAATAATACCAAAAGAAAAAGCATGAAGCAACCTATATATTTGAGGTTGATGGTCATTTTCGTTTGTTTTGCAAAATGATCCTGCAAAAGGAAAATTTTGTGTTAAGAAAACATGTATGTCATGTTATCTGCTGGCTCATGAAGCCAAATGGATGAGTAAAGATGTATATATTTCATTAGCAAACTTTTAGATGCTTGCATACACCAATAAGAGAAGTGCTTAAGCACATCCAAAAGATGAAGGGGCATATATATTATAGAAAGAAAGATAAAAACAGATAAATGCATGATCATTCAAATGGATATAAATTAGAAGGACCTTGATTTTCTGGGAAATCCATAGCCCAACGTCTTTGAGAAGCTTGTTTCCTGAAGCATCCGCTTTCTCCGAGTCAATACTCTCAGAAAGAAGCTCTTGGCCTGCACCTTCTGCTACAACAATGACCATGTGCCCATTTTCCTTGAGCCGTTTCTCTATGTATTCGAAAAGTCCACCGGGGCCTTCAAGGTAAAAGGGTGATTCTGGAATTAAGCAACAATCAACATCTCGGCTTGCAAGAGTTGCATGCATAGCAATAAACCCTGCATTGCAACACCAAGTTAGATTGGTGTGAGAGAAGTGAACTTGGCATGGACATGGAAATATTATGGGTAGCTTTAAACATACAACTAATGCAGATTACATCTCTGAATGTAAATTCCAAGTACCAAATTCTAACCACTTGAAGATAAATTACCAACAATGAAAGTTCTTGAAAATCCGGATTGAAGGGCTTACCACTGTAGCGACCCATCAACTTGACAAGACCAATGCAATTCTCAAAGCTTTCAGATTCAACATGTGCTGCATTAATAGCACGCTGCGCCTCTTCAACAGCAGTATCAAACCCAAAAGACTTGTCAATAACCTGCATCAGCAAGGAACAGCAATCAAACACTAGATTGTACATGAACAACAAATGAGCACCAGGCGAGAGAGCGAGGAAACGTACTGGAATATCATTATCAATGGTTTTTGGAATTCCAGCAACCACAACTTTGAGGCCCCGCTTTCTGATTTCCTGCAGGGAGAACATGGTTAATTTGAAACGAAATTTAAAGCTCGCAAAGCATTACAAGTGTTCTACAAAGCGAAGAGGGAAAAGGGTTTAACATTGCTTCAGCCACTATAAAGATTTTGACACTTACATTCTTAGAAATGTAATTACCTCAAAAATTACAGATGCACACTTTCATTCTTAGAAATGTAATTACCTCAAAAATTACAGATGCACCCCTCTGAGTTCCATCTCCTCCAATTATGTAAACCTGAGAAGAGAAAAAAAAAAAAAAAAGTTGCTACACATTACATATCCAAACCATGGATGATCCAAACTCCAAATCACACGACAAATGGATAAAGAAAACTCCATACAAAAGAACAATAAATATTAACAAAAAACCTGATTTATTCCTCGATCTTGAATACTGGCAACTATCTTGGATTTATCATGGCCTCCTCTTGATGTACCAAGAATGGTGCCACCACGTTTATGAATACCATTCACTGACTTAGGAGTTAAGGTAACAGTATTTTTTGCATAAAAACCCCTGTATCCTCCCTATAAAGTTCAAGAATTCCAAAGTTAGTTATTTAACAACTTGTAATACAAGACTAAGACTAATGGGGTTTAAAATAATAAATAATGAAGGAGTGAAATGTTAATTACAAATGACATACATCGATACCAAGAACACTCTTCACGCCATACATGTAATTCAAGCCACAGACGATTTCTCTAATAACTGTGTTGAGCCCGGGACATAGACCCCCACATGTCACAATGCAAGCCTTAACTTCATCGGATTCAAATAAAACCTGAAGAACCAAAAATCAACACCATATTAGTTAGTCATAATTGTAACATGTTGTGGTTGCAGTAATAGCCTAACAGTAATTTCATCCTCTGACCTAACTTAACCACGAAGTAAAGAGTTTAAATCTCCTTTCAAGTTTAAAAAAAAAAAAGTGAATTGTGTTTCCTTAAATACCTTTTGACGGGGTCCAGCGCGTCGAAAATGTACCCCTCTTGGAGAGTTTTTGTGAACAACAATCTACAAAAACAGAAGACAGTAAAAACAAATTTTTTTTAAATGATTGAAGATTGCCCAGAATTGAAAGTATGAAAAAAATAATAATAATAAAAATAAATCATATTGAAAAGGCAGGCTCTTAGACTTGTGAACTCTCTAAACCAAGTAACATGTGATCTTCTTTAGATGAACAGATTCCTTTTCCAAAAAAAATAAAGATATGCAGAAGCTGTAATTTAAAAAAAAAAAAAAAGAAAAAAAAAGAAAAAGAAAGTTGACCTTCTGCGGAACAGTGTCGTCGTCGTCCACAAAGTACTGCCTGCAAAACGGAAAATCAATTTGACCAAAATTTTCAATATCTAAACAACAACCCTTAACTCGAAAATTATGCAATTTATTTAAGTATACAAATTAAATGACATTAACTCTACCAAAAAAATTAAAATTAAAAAAATGAGAAAGATCAACATACTTGACAACAGAATACGCAGGATTGTCTTGCAATGGATTTGTATGAGTCTGTAAAAGCAAAGCAAATTTAATTAAACCAAAAACATATAATTACTTATCAATCATCGAACAATAATGGAGCTGACGTCAGCAATTGAGCTTAGCAGAATACAGTTCTTCTAAGTCTTCTTCTTCATGTTTCTGTGGAAATTCCAAAGAAAAAGAACAGTAGAGATCAGAAAGGAAGAAACGACGAACTTACAGGAAGATTGGGGATATAATCGGATAAATGAGGAACATCTTCGAGTACATATCCAAATTGGCCGGTCACGATCTTGGCGTTATGATTGCCGTTCGACGCCATGATCATCAGGAATAGTTACGAATGATACGGTCCCACAAGCTGACAAATGCAGCAGTTTTTGAATCAGAGGGATGAGAATATTGAATTTGAATTCGGAGCAGATAGGAGAAGAGAATTACATATAGGAATATACGACAACGCAGAGGGAGTAAACGACAAGGATTTTTTGTGAAGTGATTCGTCTGCGTTAGAGCGCCATATTTATAGGAGGCGGCTTTTGACCGTGCGACGGACTAGAATCAAACGTTGTAAATTACAACGACAACGGATGGTTTGTGTGTTTCTTGTCTTGGTTTGGCTGGTTTTAATCTACGCGTGGAATTATTTACAAACAGGCGGCTTAAAACCATTGAAGCTTGTGATGAGTTTTGGGTTTTTGACGAGTTGATTGGAAAAAAGATGGTTCACGCCTTACGAAGTCTTGGAGAGAAAGGGACGCTTTTGGAAATTTATTTAGTAGATTCTAGATTTTTATTGGCTCTAGAACTTTTCTTTATAATTTTTTAAATTATATTTGCGCTCCGCTTTCTAAGCTACATTGCATTTGATAAGTACTCTTGGCACTAATTTTTTTTTAATTACAGAAACGCTATGAATTTTTTGTATGTTGTAATAAAAAATAAAAAATTATTATAATATAAAGCTATTACATCATACAGCATTTTAAACTTAAAAGTTTGTTTTAATTATACTTATTAAATATCTTAATAGTCAAAGTATTAAACATGTAAAAGCTTAATACTGTAATCATGTAATGCAATTTTTATTATTAACTGTAAAATTTAAAAAATGTTTGATAACATCGGTTTTAACTAAAATTTTTTGTTACTATGATATAAGCTCCCACATGCCGCAATGAACGAAAAAAATAAATTATAATGTAAAGCTCTTATATGCTACAATTTTTAGTTCAAAAAATTCAATTCTAACCATACTTCTTAAACACCTTATAAATCATGACTTTCTTTTTTATGACTCTTATTTTTTTATCATTTAATGAATAAAATATAATCTATATGGAGATCCCAAAATATTGGAATATGCTCCGTAAAAATGGCATATTAGGATGCCCTACGCTATGTAAAACAAAATATCCAGTCTTATTTGAGAACATTACTTGCGGCCTTGGAAAACAAGAAAGGATGATAAGAGGAAACAAGCAGAAAAAGTAAAATAAAACAAATTGGGTTTGGCAGGTCCGGAAGGATAGTTTGTTTTAAGACTGCCTGGCTTTGTTTTGCTTTGGAGCATATGCTTGATGATACCGCCCAATTACTTTGTCCTTATTGCATTATTTCCATCTTTATATCTTGCGTCCTAGTTTTTTATTTTATCATTTGGGAAACAAATTTATTTTGAATTGAATAAGTTTGTATTATAGAAGTTTGACATGGTTTATTATTATTATTTTTGAAAAGAAGAGTGATGATAAAGAGCATAATTCTCTCAATAAAAGTAAAAATCAATAAATAAATGGAAAGCCTAATTCATGTGACTCAATTATCCCCTAATTAATAATAATAATAAATACCTCACTGATCGGAAAGTCAGCGCTTCATTTTTCAATAAATTTGCTTTGTGATGATATTATCAATTGTAGGTGCTTGTCCTGATAGGCTTAAGGCACTTATAACTTATCAATTTAAAGAAAAGAGAAAGATTCCTATTGTGTTGAGTAAAAGAGATTTGGTATTAAAGATTGGAATCTGCGAAGAATATTCAGCCGGATTAGCATCTCGAATACGCTAATAATGTTGTTGTTTGTTATAATGGGCTTCTTTTATTGCTGGTTTGTGGCATTTATTTATTAAGCATCACTCCCTTGTGTCGTAATCACTAATTAAATATAATAACTATCCTATATTATCAATTCAATCTAGTTAACATTATTAAAATTATTCTCATTTATACCCCTAAAATTTAAGCTTATTTTTGCTTTGTTTGTATAATTTTTAAAAACCGTTACTCCACTAACTATAAACTTAAAATTAATCTTACTACGCCCACTTCATCAGAATTTCCATTGATAACAAATAGAATACATAGCCAAACAAAAAGGCTAACAATAGATTTATAGTATGTTTGGTTTACTAGTTGAGGATTCGAACTGGAAAATTATAGTGTTCATAAAATATGAATTGGTATAACGTTTTCAATACAAACTAATAGTTGGAATTGACGATCTACAAGTGTTATCAATGATAATTCCACCATAGACAACCACCGATATTGTTTTAACTAAACTAAATAGATAAACAAATATTGAATCGCCTGTATATTATAATTCAATACTATAAACTATTAATAGATTCAATACCACTAATCACTTAATGATCATAAATATAATTGCCAAAAAGAGTTACACTTACATAGGTTTCATAGCCAACAAAACATATTGTAAGCTATTTTTTTATTTCCTTTCCTTATCAATTCATTATTTTTCAATTTCAAATGAACATTTTGAAATCATGGAAGTCAGAACTATTGGTTACTTGGAGCATTTATTTATTTATCTATATTTTTAAAGAAACTTAGATCATTTTCATTTTGCGAAAATAAATAAACAAATATTTAGTGGTCGAGAATATTGTATAATGACGGAGGAAGAGTGGGGCGTGATGATATTGGCAAAAAGGGTGATGGTAAATGGGTTGACTTAAAAATCAATATGGCTACATTGGCTAGCTAACTGCCATAGTTAAAAAATAAAAAATAAAAAATAAAAAAAACCAGCTGACATATTTTCAATTTTTTTATTTTATTAAAAAAGTCAAAACCTAGCCGTAAATGTCAATGTTATCATATAATTTAATTTAGGCTAAATTTAAGAAATAACAGCCTGCTTCTAGGACTATAATTGAGGCTTTGTTTAATAATGTCGATGAAACTTTTTAACTTTAACTGTTAAAGTATAAAATTTTTATATGTTATAATATAAAATAAAAATAAAATATAATATAAAGTTCTCGTTTTTTGATTCTCACTGTATTTTTCAAGCAAAAAAGAGACTTAACTAAATACGCCGTTAACCACACACGTGTACCGATTGCAGAGTCATTTGCCACGGTGGCAGCCAATTCACATGGATTCCGGGGTATATCACGTTGGACCGTTCATTGGAAAAAGCCATTTCCAAAAAAATAAAAAAAAACAAAAGAAACGCAGCTGGCAAAAGAAGCAGGAAACAACGCGAGCTTCGTGGAAGGGACGGTAATGACGTGGGCAAGCTTGTTTTAACACTTTAATTTAACCACCCTAGAATTCAACTCCCGCAGCCTACCACTTGTGTGGACACTGTATCATGATATAACGTTGCAGTTAATGAACCTTTGAAATGCAATCCTCGAACTTTATACTAAATTGCAGCTCGGTACTCTTCGCTTAAAAACGTCGCAAAACTAACCTCAATCAGCCATGGTGTGATATGTAGCTTCTGTTTGAAATTTTAGTTGTAACTGACTTTTTAAGTTTAAGAATTATAACATGTTAAAGTTTTACATTATAACAACTTTTAGCTTTTTACTATAATTGCTAAGAGTTTTCTATTGTTCACAGTGGTAACTGATAAATTGAAACTGATGTTTCAAATACCTCTATAACATATTTAGAAGCACAATTAAAACTATATTTTGTAGTTTTAATAAATTTTTAGTTGAACTTTTGTTTTAAAAAACACTGTAGCAATTTTAGTTAGAACTACAAAATATATAATTTCAACCGCGTTCTCGAATGAGCTAATAATTTTATCCTCGTAACTTTTGTCGACTTATTGTTAGAAAAAGACATAAACACAGTTAGATTATTGTAGTAGATTGTGAATACTCTTACAATATGTTTGGTAGGAGGGATAGAAATGATGAAATAATAGATAGGGTATAAGGATTTTAGTTAGAACTACAAAATATATAATTTCAACCATGTTCTCAAATAAGTTAATAATTTTGTCCTCTTAAATTTTGCCTACTTATTGTTACAAAAAGACATAAACAAACAGTTGGATGATTGAAGTAGATTGTGAATGCACGTACAATGTACTTGGTAGGAGGGATAGAAAGGAGGAATGATGGATAGGGTATGAGGATTTTAGTTAGAACTACAAAGTGTATAATTTCAACCGCGTTTTCGAATGAGCTAATAATTTTGTCCTAACTTTTGCCGACTTATTGTTAAAAAGAGACATAAACACATAGTTGGATTATTGAAGTAGATCATGAATGCTTTTATAATGTGCTTGGTAGGAGGGATAAAAAGGAGGAAGGATGGATAGGGTATAAGGATTTTTATTAGAACTACAAAATATATAATTTCATCCGCGTCCTCGAATAAGTAAATAATTTTATCCTCGTAACTTTTGCCGACTTATTGTTAGAAAAAAAACATAAACAAACAGTTGGATTATTGAAGTAGATTGTGAATCCTCTGATAATGTGCTTGGTAGGAGGGATAGAAAGAAGGAATGATGGACAAGGTATAAGGATTTTAGTTAGAACTACAAAATATATAATTTCAACTGCGTTCTCAAATGAGCAAATAATTTTGTCCTTGTAACTTTTGCCGACTTATTGTTAGAAAAAGATATAAACAAATAGTTGGATTATTGAAATATATTGTGAATCCTCTTATAATGTGCTTGGTAGGAGCGGTAAAAAGGAGGAATGATGGATAGGGTATAAGGATTTTAGCTAAAACTACAAAATATATAATTTCAACCACGTTCTCAAATAAGCTAATAATTTTGTCCTCTTAACTTTTGCCGACTTATTGTTAGAAAAAGACATAAACAAATAGTTGGATTATTGAAGTAGATTGTGAACGCTCGAACAATGTACTTGGTAGGAGGGATAGAAAGGAGGAATGATAGATAGGGTATAAGGATTTTAGTTAGAACTACAAAATATATAATTTCAACCATGTTCTCAAATAAGCTAATAATTTTGTCCTCTTAACTTTTGCCGACTTATTGTTAGAAAAAGACATAAACAAATAGTTGGATTATTGAAGTAGATTGTGAATGCCCGTACAATGCACTTGGTAGGAGGGATAGAAAGGAGGAATGATGGATAGGGTATAAGGATTTTAGTTAGAACTACAAAGTGTATAATTTCAACCGCGTTCTCAAATGAGCTAATAATTTTGTCCTTCTAACTTTTGCCGACTTATTGTTAGAAAAAGACATAAATACACAGTTAGATTATTGAAGTAGATCATGAATGCTTTTATAATGTGCTTGATAGGAGGGATAGAAAGGAGGAAGGATGGATAGGGTATAAGGATTTTAATTAGAACTACAAAATATATAATTTCATCCACATTTTTGAATGAGCAAATAATTTTATTTTCGTAACTTTTGTCAACTTATTGTTAGAAAAAAAAACATAAACAAACAGTTGGATTATTGAAGTAGATTGTGAATCCTCTCATAATGTGCTTGGTAGAGGGATAGAAAGGAGGAATGATGGACATGGTATAAGGATTTTAGTTAGAACTACAAAATATATAATTTCAACTGCGTTCTCAAATGAGCAAATAATTTTGTCCTTGTAACTTTTGCCGACTTATTGTTAGAAAAAGACATAAACAAATAGTTAGATTATTGAAATATATTGTGAATCCTCTTATAATGTGCTTGGTAGGAGGGGTAAAAAGGAGAAATGATGGATAAGGTATAAGGATTTTAGTTAGAACTAAAAAATATATAGTTTAAAGTTCTCGAATGAGCAAATAATTTTGTCCTCATAACTTTTGCCAACTTATTGTTAGAAAAAGACATAAACAAACAGTTGGATTATTGAAATAGATTGTGAGTGCTCTTGCAATGTGCTTGGTAGGAAGGATAGAAAGGAGGAAGGATGGATAGGGTATAAGGATTTTAGTTAGAACTACAACATATATAATTTCAACGGTGTTCTCGAATGAGCTAATAATTTTGTTCTCGTAACTTTTGCCTACTTATTGTTAGAAAAAGACATAAACAAATAGTTGGATTATTGAAGTAGATTGTGAATACTCGTACAATGTGCTTGGTAGGAGGAATGATGGACAAGGTATAAGGATTTTAGTTAGAACTACAAAATATATAATTTCAACTGCGTTCTCAAATGAGCAAATAATTTTGTCCTTGTAACTTTTGCCGACTTATTGTTAGAAAAAGACATAAACAAATAGTTGGATTATTGAAATATATTGTGAATCCTCTTATAATGTGCTTGGTAGGAGGGGTAAAAAGGAGGAATGATAGATAGGGTATAAGGATTTTAGTTAGAACTAAAAAATATATAATTTAAAGTTCTCGAATGAGCAAATAATTTTGTCCTCATAACTTTTGCCAACTTATTGTTAGAAAAAGACATAAACAAACAGTTGGATTATTGAAATAGATTGTGAGTGCTCTTATAATGTGCTTGGTAGGAGGGATAGAAAGGAGGAATGATGGATAGGGTATAAGGATTTTAGTTAGAACTACAACATATATAATTTCAACGGTGTTCTCGAATGAGCTAATAATTTTGTTCTCGTAACTTTTGCCTACTTATTGTTAGAAAAAGACATAAACAAACATTTGGATTATTGAAGTAGATTGTGAATGCTCGTACAATGTGCTTCGTAGGAGGAATAGAAAGGAGGAATGATGGATAGGGTATAAGGATTTTAGTTAGAACTACAAAATATATAATTTCAACTGCTTTCTCAAATGAGCAAATAATTTTGTCCTTCTAACTTTTGCCAACTTATTGTTAGAAAAAGACATAAACAAATAGTTGGATTATTGAAATATATTGTGAATCCTCTTATAATGTGCTTGGTAGGAGCGGTAAAAAGAAGGAATGATGGATATGATATAAGGATTTTAGCTAAAACTACAAAATATATAATTTCAACCACGTTCTCAAATAAGCTAATAATTTTGTCCTCTTAACTTTTGCCGACTTATTATTAGAAAAAGACATAAACAAACAGTTGGATTATTGAAGTAGATTGTGAATGCTCTTACAATGTGTTTGGTAGGAGGGATAGAAAGGAGGAATGATAGATATGGTATAAAGATTTTAGTTAGAACTACAAAATATATAATTTCAACCATGTTTTCAAATAAGTTAATAATTTTGTCCTCTTAACTTTTGCCAACTTATTGTTACAAAAAGACATAAACAAACAGTTAGATTATTGAAGTAGATTATGAATGCTCGTACAATGTACTTGGTAGGAGAGATAGAAAGGAGGAATGATGGATAGGGTATAAGGATTTTAGTTAGAACTACAAAGCGTATAATTTCAGCTGCATTCTCGAATGAGCTAATAATTTTGTCCTTTTAACTTTTGCCGACTTATTGTTAGAAAAAGACATAAACACACAGTTGGATTATTGAAGTAGATCATGAACGCTTTTATAATGTGCTTGGTAGGAGGGATAAAAAGAAGGAAGGATGGATAGGGCATAAGGATTTTAATTAGAACTACAAAATATATAATTTCATCCGCGTCCTAGAATGAGCAAATAATTTTATCCTCGTAACTTTTGCCGACTTATTGTTAGAAAAAAAACATAAACAAACAGTTGGATTATTGAAGTCGATTATGAATCCTCTCATAATGTGCTTGGTAGGAGGGATAGAAAGAAGGAACGATGGACAGGATATAAGGATTTCAGTTAAAACTACAAAATATATAATTTCAATTGCGTTCTCAAATGAGCAAATAATTTTGTCCTTGTAACTTTTGCCGACTTATTGTTAGAAAAAGACATAAACAAATAGTTGGATTATTGAAATATATTATGAATCCTCTTATAATGTGCTTGGTGGGAGGGGTAAAAAGGAGGGATGATGGATAGCGTATAAGGTTTTTAGTTAGAACTATAAAATATATAATTTCAACCATGTTCTCAAATAAGCTAATAATTTTGTCCTCTTAACTTTTGCCGACTTATTATTAGAAGAAGACATAAACAAACAGTTGGATTATTTAAGTAGATTGTGAACGCTCGTACAATGTACTTGGTAGGAGGGATAGAAAGGAGGAATGATAGATAGGGTATAAGGATTTTAGTTAGAATAATTTCAACCATGTTCTCAAATAAGCTAATAATTTTGTCCTCTTAACTTTTGCCAACTTATTGTTAGAAAAAGACATAAACAAACAGTTGGATTATTGAAATAGATTGTGACTGCTCGTACAATGTACTTGGTGGGAGGGATAGAAAGGAGGAATGATGGATAGGGTATAAGGATTTTAGTTAGAACTACAAAGTGTATAATTTCAACCGCGTTCTCGAATGAGCTAATAATTTTGTCCTTCTAACTTTTGCCGACTTATTGTTAGAAAAAGACATAAACACATAGTTGGATTATTGAAGTAGATCATGAATGCTTTTATAATGTGCTTGGTAGGAGAGATAGAAAGAAGGAAGGATGGATAGGGTATATGGATTTTAATTAGAACTACAAAATATATAATTTCATCCGCGTTCTTGAATGAGCAAATAATTTTATCCTCGTAACTTTTGTCAACTTATTGTTAGAAAAAAAACATAAACAAACAGTTGGATTATTGAAGTAGATTGTGAATCCTCTCATAATGTGCTTGGTAAGAGGGATAGAAAGGAGGAATGATGGATAGGGTATAAGGATTTTAGTTAGAACTAGAAAATATATAATCTCAACTGCGTTCTTAAATGAGCAAATAATTTTGTCCTTGTAACTTTTGCCGACTTATTGTTAGAAAAAGACATAAACAAATAGTTGGATTATTGAAATATATTGTGAATCCTCTTATAGTGTGCTTGGTAGGAGGGGTAAAAAAGAGGAACGATGGATAGGGTATAAGGATTTTAGTTAGAACTACAACATATATAATTTCAACGGTGTTATCGAATGAGCTAATAATTTTGTTCTCGTAACTTTTGCCTACTTATTGTTAGAAAAAGACATAAACAAACAGTTGGATTATTGAAGTAGATTGTGAATGCTCGTACAATGTGCTTGGTAGGAGGGATAGAAAGGAGGAATATAGATAGAGTGCAAAGATTTTAGTTAGAACTACAAAATATATAATTTCAACTGCATTCTCGAACGAGCTAATAATTTTGTCCTTGTAGCTTTTGCTGACTTATTGTTAAAAAAAGACATAAACAAATAGTTGGATTATTGAAGTAGATTGTAAATGCTCTCACAATGTGCTTGGTAGGAGGGATAGAAAAAAGGAATTATAGATAGGATATGAGGAAATGAGAAGGGAATGATTATAAGTTTTCTTATGTGGAATGATAAGAAGGAAGGGAAGAAAATGACAAGGAAAGTAGGAATAATAGGCCTTTTATAAAATTACCATACTACCCCTATGGTCAAAATTGATTTTTGCTCCTACATAGTTTACTTCCTCATTTGAATCTAAAAATGAACATTATTAATTTTACGTATTATAAACATATTTCAATATGCATTGTTGGCTTTAAATATGTCTTATAGTTATAACTCTTTTACTTCCATTCACCAAGTGATGTTTTAAAAAAGATGCATCCCGAAAATGAAAATAAGGGCTATATAAATGTTTAAAGAAAAAGACAATGTAAATAAGTAATACAAGAAAAAATCTTCAAGTTAATCTTGACAAATTAAAAAAAAACGTAAAGATATAAAGATACAAGGACAAAGTTGTAATTATGAACACAAAGCAAGTCTTTCCGCTCCTTCCCGTCCATATGAGGAGGGATTAAACCATGGTGGGGTTCATGTACCAACCAGTCTTTGGTTCTTTCCTTTCCCTTGCTCAATCCCCTGAACCAAATAAAGAAATGCTTCTTACTTTCCCTTCAACTCTTCCCTTCCTTCCCTAAATCCCTTCAAGCAAACACACTCTTACAGTCTTAACCGATGCTATAATGTCATTTAGAAGAAAAACCAGACTGAACATTCCAAAAATATAACACAAACACAATACCAAATCTTAATCCTGCCTAGCTCCAAGCCAATGGAGTATAAATTTTACCCTTACATAAGCTTGCCCATCAATGGATAAAAAAGAAAAACGACTAGAGTCCTTGGAAAAAAAAAAAAGTGTTAAAAAAGTAAACTACCACGTAAGAAAAGTTGCATAATTTTTAATAGATGAAATTGTTCATAATCTCATCAAATAACGCATGTATTATTATGTATATAAACCAAATATGCAGTGCAAGCATTTGATCACTTATCAGCCACAAATTTATATAGTCCATCACCTTATCATAAGTGGTCACGTATCACAAAAGTTGATTAGACAAATACTGTCTTTATAATCAAACAACTAATCATCTGACTACAAGTAATGGCAGGGTGTCCACATGTTTCCAATCAAAATAAAAATTATAAGTACTTGCTTTCTTATTATACAGATTTTTACAAATTTATTTTATTTCTGTTAAATTGGTGTGTGTGTGTGTATATATATATATATTCTTGATTTTTATTCGTCCTCGTAGGCGTCATGATACAAGTAGGATAATTTGCTGTCCAGTTTTGAGGT
>CAMOHE010049941.1:11606-22516 GCA_946598075.1 Artocarpus hirsutus | reverse complement strand
TATATATATTTTTTTTACACATCATAATCATACTCTTTCCCTGATAATGCCACACATGCACATGCTCCCTTCCATCACCTCCATTTTGTCTTCACTTTTTTTTCTAGATAAGAGTGATACAAGACCATAGCCTATGGTCCACAAAAGCATGTGAACAACCTTTTTTTTTCCTCTCCTCCACATTCTCATTGACAAGACACATTAAAAACGCCATTCATGTACCACACCTTCCCACATTCCTCTCTCTCTTCTTGGCTATGTTCTCTTTACAGTAGGGCCATGTTATAGAGCACGAACCATTGACTCCAATGTGCTTCTCTCTTCTTCCCACAATCTTGTTTCCTCCATTCATTTTCTCACATCCGAGACCAACACAAACATACACACACTTGTATACAATTCATTCAAACCAAGCTTTCACAACATCAAAGTCATCCATCAACCCTTAAAACTCCTTCTCCAACCTCTACAAATCATTCCTAAAACATCTTTTCAAAACCGAAAGCTAAACGGATAAGTTACATTATGTTTTGCCAAAACCATCGTTGAGTCGAAATGGAGCTTTTGACCACGTTTTGAGGTTGGTTTTCTACCTATTTTTATGCCAACTTTTTATTATGATATTATGGTGCTTGTGGGACTGATTTTATATGATTTAATGTTTGATTTGTTTAAGAAACAAATTTTTTATGAATAATTATTTTTAATCCCTTTTTTAGGTAAAAACCCGTATTTCAGGATTTTTCTAGAAAGAATAGACATGAGATTTTAAGAAAATTCCTTTTGAGCATTGTTGAAACATATGATAGGCATCTCCCATAAAAATTTCAGATTCATATAACTTATTTTTTATTTGTTTGAGAATTTATACTAAATGTTGTTCTTACGGTCCTTAAACTACCTTTAAATGTGATGATTTGTTTGATGATGTTATAGGAAGTGTTTAATACTTAAAAAAAAGTGTTAATGCTCGTTTATATGTCTAGTTTATGCCTACAAATTTTTAGTAGAGAAATAAACCATAGAATAAATATTACTCACTATTTCTTTTTTTTACTACAGCATTTTTGTAAAAGTTATGTAATTGAAAAAATACTTAGAGTGATTCGAACAATATGAAAATAAATCTAATACTAGATATGATGTTTAAAATTTTATACTAATATAAAATTTTCGGTTAATTAGAATTTTGTGTGATTTTGTAAAAAATCCTTAATCATTGACTGTCTGTTTATAGTTTACTATGGTAGATTGCTTTAATGATTTCTAAAATGTAAGAAAGATGTTTATACTAGCTCAAACTTAATGAAATTAATTTGGATAGTAGATTTCAATGTCTAGTATGCCCTGTAAAAATTTTAAAGCCATTAGAATTTTTGTGATTTTTTTAAAATTCGTTTATTGTCACTACCTAAACCAAAATTCTAACAATAGGGGCGTGAATTGTGTTATGCAAAATAATGACTTTAACTGATCTAGTTATAATAAATTAAATTTAGTGATTCTTATAATGTTTGTAAGGTGTGGTAAAAATTTCAAGTCATTTCAAATTTTGTACTATTTTTAAAAATTTACGGAAGGATGGCTGTCCAGGTTGTTCATCCAAAAACTGAGTTGTGTTTTGAAAAATGCAAAAAATGGTACTTAGATTAATCCAAATGTCATGAAATTTATTCTAGTGATATATATACAATTACAAATGTTGTGCTAAAATTTGAAAACTATTGGAATTTCATATGAATTTATAAAAATTGTGAAGTGTTGGCTGCCGGGTTGAGATATTGAACCTGTCTAAAATGTGATAATAGTGTAAGTTAGTTTAATTGGTCAAGTATAAAATTGCTTGTTGTAATGATATTGAATGTGATGTTTTGAGTATGTTCTTATACCAAGAATTTTTCTTTTATCACCATGTTATAATATTAAAAATGTTTGATGCCCCTTGAGTCATTAAAAGTAGAAAGTAAACCATCCACTTGCAAGAGGTTAAGTAAAATTTCTACAAGTCAAGTAAGTGCATTCTCACCTGTAACATGATTAAGAATTATAAAACGTTTAGAGAAATGTTATGTTTTATTATGTTATTAATGTTTATGCATTTCTCATTCAAAAGACTCCTTTTACCATGGTTTTGAAGAATGTCTTTTTACAATGTCTTCATTGTTATTTCATGATGCATACGACGTTTTCACAAAAATATATGTATATATATGTATCACATAATTAAGGCGTTGCATACCCAATGATTATGTTTGTCCTACAATGTGGACTTGTCATGCTTGGTTTAGGATTAGCTACCCCTCTCCTCTCGTGATAGTGTGCCATAACGATGTTAATGGTACAATGCTAGGGCCCTAAAGGATAAAATAAATGTTTTTAATATGGAAAAGGGAAAAAGGGAAGATATGTTTTTGCAAAGTGTACTTTATACACTATGATGACTAAGTCAAAGAGGAAATGGGTTATGCTATGATTAAAGTTTTTATATGTTTTGTAAGATTACATAATATACTTATTAAGCTTAATGCTTATATAAGTCAATCGTGTTACAGATAAGGGTAAGGGTATTGCTATAGATGAAGGATGGACGGACAGATGTGTGTGCAAGGATAGTAGTATTGGATTATGGAGTTACGACATGAAATAAAACATTAATAATGCAAATATAAATTTAATTTCACATATTATGAGATATTTTTATGGACTTTGGTTTGTAATAATTTATGGGCTATAATTTGCTCTCATATTTTATATTATTATGTTAAACTAACTATTTCCGTATGTAGTTGGTTAGCCAAATACTTTAGGTATTCCGTTGGGCTAACCAAGGAGGAAAGCCGGTTAAGGTTAGTTAGTATTGGTTTTTACTTGAAAATGAGATCCTCTCAAATGCTGATAAGATTTACTTCAAAATAATCCAATTGTTTAAGAGTAAATTAAAATTTTAATTAACATGTTCACATGGTAAAATTAAATTAGAAAAAAAAAATTTACACTGAAAATCTTAGGTTAATAGTTACATAATACTTAACAAGTTTAGGCTTTTTCTATCGATAATTAAAAGATAACAATAAAAGTTAACGGTTCCTGTGACATCTATAAGGGAGTGTTACAGCCTCATATAGGGCATTATCTAGAAATTGGTTAATAAATTAATTAATTGTTTTCTAGATAATATTTATTCGACTTTAATTATTGGGATTTTGTGATAATTAATTATTTGAATAATTAATCTAAATCCTAATTGTATTTGAATTTGAATAAAGGATAATTATTCATAATTATTTAGATTAAATAATTATCTATAATAATTGAAATTGAATTTAAATAAAATTATTTGAATGAGAATTATCCTAGATAATGCAAAGAATCACAAAGTCCTACACTATAATTGGCTGGGATTCAAATCCTTCCCTTATCAGGAGTTGGCGTACATAGTGATGATAGGCACATAGTGATTGGCATTCAGAGCTAAGGGAAGAGAGAGAAAAATCTTTTCCTAATCTTGATAGACTTCTATATCTCCTTCTTTAAACTCTATAAATAGACGTCTCTCCCCTTCATTTATTCTAAGTCAAGAAAAGAGTGCTTTTGGTGCTTCTTTTAGAGTAAGAAAAATTAGAGGAGAGTCTGTGGTGAGTTTTCTATTGAGTTGTACCCACACACGCCACAACTAGAAGGAAGTGACATAGCATTGGAGATCTAAAGGTTGAGATTTTCAGTTAGACATGTTGCTTCTGGTTCATCAATAGGTACAATTAATTAGAATTTTATTTATTATTTATAGCAATATGAGTATGTTTTCGGGTGATTAAATTTTTTTTAAAGTTCCCTTGCATCACCGATTCAATATTCCTAATAGTGTCAGGAACTGTCCCATCGGTTTGGACCTATGTTAGGGCCTTAAGTTTCACAATCGTTAAGACCTACTCCATGCTTTATCATGAGGAAATATTACCACCGCCCTTAAGATCTTTCGACAAGCCCTCTTGTCCTTCAAGTTTCTCTATTTTTGTAAGGTTCTCTCTTTCTTGTATTCAGGGTGCTTGACTTGAGCTTTTACACATTGAACTGTTGTTGTTGAATCATCCTGCTTGGATCTTGGTTTTATCACAATCTAGTCTTTCTTCTTTCTCTTTTATTCTCTTTTTCTCTTCTCTTTTCTTCTCTTTTTTTTTTCCCTCTTTACTTCTAAGCTCTGGTCTTTATGTGTGATGGCCTTCTTAGGTATTTGTGACATAATTTGGCCATTAGTTGTTAAGAATCTCACTGCTCTTCTCTTCGTACATTAATCATGGACATTTTTCCTCTCCATCTAGAGAGTTTATCGAAGGAGAAAAGCCATGTCTGATGCTCTGTAAGGATAAAAGTTTCTTGTCCATAAGTAGTTCTCTCAAAGAAGAAACCTACGTCTAAAGGAAACTGCATTAGGATAAAATTCTTCAAAATGGGCTTCGTTAAGAGGCAGCTCTATTGGCAGGAGCTTTGTTAGACGACGACTTCATTAGGAATGGTCTTTATTCGAGTCTGAGGCCGTATTTGTTAGGATCGATGCTCTAAGAAATAAATACTTTATTTGTGATTAATGGCATCTTGAATTAAATAAATAAATGAATAATAATGCAAATATTTCATTTGTTAATGATGGTTCTTGTATTGCTTTCATTATTATGTTAAAGCATTTAGCAAACATTTGTTCCATGACTATTTTAACCAAATCTTAGGATGGGGTATATATGGATTTATATGCAGTATAGATACAAGACCAAGATAAATAGTCTAAATTACATAGTCTGTAGTCTATGTATTTAGCTGGGCACTTTATACATGACAAAAGTGTAATAGGGATCTACGTCCAATTGGGAAGACAATTTTTCGAGGCTGTTAGAGTGGAATGACTCCATAGTAGACACATTAGTATGTTAGACCTAATTGTGGTTGCACACTAAACTGGACCTAAAGTGATTAATTTAATAATAATTCTATTTATCTTAAATCAATTCATTTTGACAATCATCTATGTGTGATCTTAATCTTAAAGTAGATTCATAACTCCATGTCAAAGATAGGAAATCCGATGATCGAAGGCTTCGTTGTCAGTTTGTGGGAGATACAACCTATTTTCGATGAAAGCATAATTCAAAGACACAGAATCCATAGCTCTCTAACAAAAAGTTAATGTTATCCTCACAAAGACATTATTTGGGAATTTAGAAAAGAAAAAGGGCTTGGTCATCTAGATACTTGTGGTAACCAGATGATTTTCCATTTGTATTTGTTATAAATGAAAATTTTCAAATAAGTGAAATAATTGAACTTTGAATAAAATAATGGGACGGTAACATAGAACTATGTCCTTTATTTGATTATAAATAACCTACGGGGATACACATATGCACGAGAGATCATAGACAAGACTAATAAATAAAGTCTCAAATATGATATATTATCAAGAATACAGCTTTGGTTCTTTATTGGAGTGACAGCAAAGTTAACAATTAAATAGATAATTAATTGGAGATTAATTTATCTGTTATTATTAGAGCTTGATAATATAGTCCATCGAGTTCCAATGCTAGCTCACAAATTCTTTGACTACCTGTGTAGAATGTGGTTTACCATAGGTAATATTGGAGGTTATGCTAGATGGTTTACTGGTTCTATCAATGAGCAAGCCTAATAGTCCAGTTGGACTGTGTGTGGCCCCTAGCAAAGTCTTACTAGACTATGGTGCCTCAAATAGGGGATTATCTAGAAATTGGTTAATAAATTAATTAATTGTTTTCTAGATAATGTTTATTTGAATCTAATTATTGGGATTTTGTAATAATTAATTATTTAAATAATTAATTTAAATCTTAATTGTATTTGAATTTGAATAAAAGATAATTATTGATAGTTATTTAAATTAAATAATTATCTAGAATAATTGAAATCTAATTTAAATAAAATTATTTGAATGAGAATTATTCTAAATGATGCAAAGAATCACAGAGTCTTACACTGTGATTGGCTAGGATTCAAATCCTTCCCCTATCAGTAGTTAGCGTGCACAGTGATGAAAGGCACACTATGATTGGTGTGTGGAGCTAAGAGAGAATAGAGAAAAATCTTCTTCTAATCCTGATATACTTCTATTGCCTCTTGTAAACTCTATAAATTGATGCCTCTCCTCCTTATTAATTCTAAATAAAAAAAAAAAGTGCTTTTGGTGCTTCTTTTAGAGTGAGAAAATTAAAGGAGAGCCTGTGATGAGTTTTCTATTAAGTTGTGCCCATACAAACATCAACTAAAAGGAAGAGACATAGCATCTAAGATCTAAAGATTTAGATTTTCAATAAGACATGTTGCTTTTGGTTCATCAACAAGCACGATTAATTAGAATTCTATTTATTATTTATAGCAACATGAGTATGTTTCTGGGTGGTTAAAAAATTATTGAAGTTCCAATGCATCATCGAATCAATATTTCTAATAGTGTCAAGAGCTGTCCCATCGGATTTGGACCTGTGTTAGGGCCTTAAGTTTCAAAACTGCTAAGACGCCCTCCATGCTCCATTGTGAGGAAATATTAGCACCCTCAAGGTCTTCCGATAAGCCCTTTTTGCCTTCAAGTTTTTCTATTTTTGTGATGTTCTCTTGTTCTTGTATTCAAGGTGCTTGACTTGAGCTTTTTTATATTGAAGCGTTGCTGTTAAATCAACTGGCTTGGATCTTGGTTCCATCACAATCTAGTCTTTCTTCTTTCTCTTTTCATCTCTTTTTTTTTTTTTTTTTTATGGCTTATTGACTTGAGCTTTCTTGCTTAGATTGGAAGCCAAAAGGATAAGTTTTCTAGTGTCTTAGGTGGATTCACACATCCGAAGAAAGATGCCTTAGGTGGTCTTGTACGTCCACAAGAGAGTGTCTCAAGTGGTTTTTCGCATCCAAATGAGAATGCCTTGGTGGTTCTGCACATCCAGAGAAGAGTCCCTCAGGCAGATTCGTGCCTCAAGAGAAGGGTACCTTAGGGGGCTCCATACATCAGGAGAAGAATGCCTCGGATAGGTCCACAGATCAAGAGAATAATGTCTTAGAAAGGACTTGCGCTCCAAGATAAGAGTGCTTTAGGCAGCCTTCACCGTCAAGAGGGAGTTTGGTTAAGATTGAAATTCATCGATTTGGGCTTAAAAAAGCTCATCGCTTACAGCGTTGATATCTCAATAGTAGATGATCCAAAAGAGGGCCATGTCTTTAATAAAATCCAAAATGATGATGGTAGAAATGCCACTTTCAGAGGTTTTTTTTTTTTTTTTACTGCAAGAGAGGAAATCAAGCCCCCAAGTATGATTTCACTTTGACTTGCATGCTTCCGAGGAAGAACGCATGACTTGCTTGATTTTTGCAGAGCATGAATCCTAGTAGACATCCAAGCTTATGAAAGCTACGCTGTGGTAAGTCTCAGCAAGAGCCATGACGGCTATAAGACTAACAAAGGCTGAGGTCCACAAGAGCTACATAATAGTAAGTCCAAGAAGAGTCTTATGACTTGCAATCCAATAGACATCGACGTTTACGAGAGCTATGCAAAAGCTAGTCCAACAAGATTCATGCGACATACAAACCAATAAAAACTGAGGTTTACGGGAGCTACATGAAAGTAAGTCTAGCAAAAGCTGTGATGATAAACCAATCGGCACCGATGTTTGCAGGAGCTATTTGAAAGTGGGTATGGCGAAAGCTATTACAATAAACCAATAAGCACCGAGGTTTACGGGAGCTAGGTGAAAGTAGGTCCGGCAGGATTTGTGCGACATGTAAAATACAATAGATGCTGAGGTTTATAGGAGCTACATGAAAGTGAGTTCGGCAAAAGCTGTGATAATAAACTAATAGGCATTGAGGTTTGCAGGAGCCACGTGATAGTAGGTCTGGTAGGAGCTGTGACAAATAAACCAATAAGCACTATGGTTGTGGGACCTACATGATAGTACGTCCGACAAGAGCTTTGACAAGAAACCAATAAGCACCAAGGTTTATAGGGTCTATGTGAAAGTTGGTCCGATGGGAGCTATGACAATAACCCAATAAGCTTCGACGTTTGCAGGAGCTATGTTAAAGTAGGTCCGGCAGAAGCTATGACAATAAAGAAATAACCACTGAGGTTAGGTCGGATAGGAGCCGTGTGGCACGCAGACTAATAGATGACGTGCTTTGTTGGAGCTATGCGGAAGTAAGTTCGACAAGAGCTATGACAATAAACCAATAAGCACCGATGTTTGTAGGAGCATGTGAAAAGTAAGTCCAGCAAGAACCATGCGGCATGTGAATCACTGAGGTTTGCAGGAGCTACGTGAAAGTAAGTTCGACAAGAGCCATAAGACAATGAACTAATAGGTGCCGAGGTTTACGAGAGCTACGTAAAAGTAAGTTCTACAAGAGCCATGCAACATATAAATCCCAATACCATAGAAGCTCAAAAAGTGTCATGTAGTATGTAAGTTCCAATAAGTATGAGATAGTTGCATACCGGTAATCTTGAAAGGCTTCAAAGCATTGCTACTAACCCTGGCTTTGATTTTAGAGTAGGTGATAAATTCTTGTTTCTCGACCCTCTTCATGAAATCCAAGTTTTTCATAAGGCTCCTGACATGCTTCTTAATCCATGAGAGTCTGTCACGATGCATCAAGTGTTCACTCAGAACCTTTAGTTGGTACGGTGGTTGTGCAATCCTTTGTCATATGTTCGCTCATATCTAGAGGCCGCATGCTTCCAGAGGTAGTTTGCATCCGTAGGTCATTTGTGTAAGGTAACTCCTTGCTATATTTAATAGCAACTTACTTCAGAAGGTGATTTGCATCTGGAGGTTGCTTGTTTCATCTAGAGAGGACTTATGTTGCATTGGGAGATCGCTAGTATCATAAGATAGCTCGCGTCTTTCCTCTACTTGATGTTGATGGAAGTAGGAAAAGCTCCCTTGTGATTAACTTTGTTTATCTAGACACTTGTAGGTGTTGGACTCTGAATGTTGACTTTTTTATGTGTGGTTTGCTTATGTTCGTCATGGTATTTTCGATGGTATTCCCAACTTAGGAGTGTATTCTTCGTTGACACGCACTTTGTTAGGAAATGCCATGTCAAGATAATCCATTCCAAAAGGTGCTACTTCGGGTGGGCTATGTTAGGTTATACTTTGTCAAGAAATACCATGTATGGATAATTAGATTCCGAAGATGTCATTTCAGGATGCCTTGCATCGGGATCTCTTCGTTAGGAAATTTCATGTCAGGATAAGATGATTCAGGAGACATCTAATCAGGATGTCTTATGTCAGGTTACCTTCACCAGGAAATTCCATGTTAGGACGGCCAACATCAGTAAGTTATACGTCTGGAAAATCTGTGTTGGCCCAAACTTTGTTAGAAAATGCCATGTCAAAATAGTCTGCATTAGGGAGTCCTATATTGGGATGGTCCTGTCCGGGGTCCTTCATGCACTAGGCATTAAGCCCCTAAGTGTTGTAGTAACTATCCCAGTCATCGGAAGAGGAGTATCATAAGTTTAAAATCTTTCTTTTAACATTGTTCATGCCATGGGAGTCTCCTTTGAAAGTTGTTGAAATCGCGAAACGTGTACACATTGGGTGGTAGCCTACTCCACCCATCTTGGAAGCTCAAATTCCTTATGCCATAACGACTCTTTCTTTTGCTCGTGCGAATCGCTTGGGTGTTGCCTTTTCTTCCCGTCAGAATATGACTTGGTAGAAGGATTATGCTTTTAGTAGTTTTTTGTTTTTTGGAACACAGCTTCTTGGGTACAGCTTTACTCAAGTTATTTATGGTAGACTCAAACGTGAGCTCGTGTCGGATGACAACTTGCTTTTACTATCTCTTTTTTTTTTTTTTTTATTTCACTCATTTCTTTCCGTCCTCGTTCTCTTTTTTTTTTTTTTTTTTTATATTCTTTCATTTTGGATGCAAGACTATGACAACCCTCTCAAACATGTTAAAAGCTCCAATTTCTCAATCAAAGGTTTCAAGCATGGTGTTTAAATCAATCACAAGTTCTTATAGTCACTAAGCACAACATAATGGAATAATAATTGACGTCATAATTTCAAGGGATATATACAAACATCACATACTGATCATACAAGATAAGCTACTAAAGAGGGGAATAACTAATAATTACTGTTACGATTATAAAGAGCAGATACATATGCTACATATCGAGCATGCAAGATAACTAATAGAAACGAGTATAAGGACAACTCCTTTACAACATCAACAATTACCATTTTGAAATTAAAGCGCACTCAAATATACTACATGTTGAACATGCAAAATACATAAACAGTTATGAATTTAACGGGTATAAAATGCTAACAATTAACGTATGAATTTAAAGGGAAAATACATATATCACATATTAAATATGCAAGATAAGTTGCTAGAAATGGGAGTAATTAAATTTTCTTCACAACGCTAATATTCATTGTCAAGAATTTAGAAAGCATACATATATATCGCATGCTAACAAGTCACCGCCATATATTACATATTCAACATGGAAGATAAGTCACTACGAATGAGAGTAACAGAAGCTTCTTAGAAATACTACAAATCTGGTCATGACCTGTCACGCCCTGAAGTACGGGAGGTGACATGGTGGTTTAATTAAGTTAAATAGATGAAGATTTAGTTAAAAACAAGGTTTTAGAATCAAATTTATAAGTAAAAATGTGATAATTTAAAAATCGTTTGAATAGAATAAGTTAAAGAAATAAAATTTTTCATCGTAATAATTAAACAAATAGAAATAACATTAAAATAATTAAATATGGGGTGGAACGTGTATGAGTCCCACTGGCCCACATATTGTGCACACACATATAGTACTGACAATATTATGATACAACCACAGTCCAAAA
>CAMOHE010049941.1:0-11586 GCA_946598075.1 Artocarpus hirsutus | reverse complement strand
TTTTTTTTTTTTTTTTTTATATTCTTTCATTTTGGATGCAAGACTATGACAACCCTCTCAAACATGTTAAAAGCTCCAATTTCTCAATCAAAGGTTTCAAGCATGGTGTTTAAATCAATCACAAGTTCTTATAGTCACTAAGCACAACATAATGGAAAAATAATTGACGTCATGATTTCAAGGGATATATACATACATCACATACTGATCATACAAGATAAGCTACTAAAGATGGGAATAACTAATAATTACTGTTACGATTATAAAGAGCAGATACATATGCTACATATCGAGCATGCAAGATAACTAATAGAAACGAGTATAAGGACAACTCCTTTACAACATCAACAATTACCATTTTGAAATTAAAGCGCACTCAAATATACTACATGTTGAACATGCAAAATACATAAACAGTTATGAATTTAACGGGTATAAAATGCTAACAATTAACGTATGAATTTAAAGGGAAAATACATATATCACATATTAAATATGCAAGATAAGTTGCTAGAAATGGGAGTAATTAAAGTTTCTTCACAACGCTAATATTCATTGTCAAGAATTAAGAAGGCATACATATATATCGCATGCTAACAAATCACCGCCATATATTACGTATTCAACATTGAAGATAAGTCACTACGAATGAGAGTAATAGAAGCTTCTTAGAAATACTACAAATCTGGTCATGACCTTAAAAGACGCGCACATATATCACATGTTGAACATGCAAGACGATTCACTAGGCATGAGAGTAGTGGAGACTTCTTCAAAGTATTTTCACCTAATAATATATAACAATTTTGACAAAGATACGTCCTCATTAACATGGCATTTATCTTCCTATTCTTCTATGAAAGTGGATGAATGTATGCATATGAAGATATTTAAGCACATTTCAAAACAACCATACCAAAGATCTTATGAACCTATTTAGGCAAAGTCAATGATTTATGTGTTGTCCAATCAAAATCATTTGCAAGTCACAATATGATTACTGTATCTCTAAAAATCCATTCTCAAGCATGACAAGAGCACGTATGCATTGGCTAATCTATGGTAATGACGATGCTTATTGTTCAATATGCCCATACATATGCAAATACAAAAAGTAGAAAATGAAATATCTTCCTTGGTACATCATCCAAAAATATGTTTTCATATGACTAACATTGATTCATTCTATAGCAATCCATTTTAAGAGGCGTCTTAAAAGAAAATAGTAGATAAGATAGGCATACTTGGCATGGTGTCTCCCATGGGTGACCTCAATCAAAGCCCTCAATATGCATCTTTGGATTGAGTGCGGTGCCTCAGGTGACGTCGTGGTAGGATAGTTTGTTACAGACACACGTTCTTGAAGAAGGATCTTCTAGGTGAGACTAAGCCGAGAACTACTGCTCCAGAGACTATCAAGAGTTGCTTCGTAAGGATAGCACGCGTCAGGTGCAACATGGTCCGCATCAAGAATTTCCTTACTATAGTGGTCTCCATCAGGAGTGTTCTTTTTGAGAGTACCTAATATGGCAACCACTCTTCTCCAAGCTACCTTCTTCCAGGGTGGGCCTCCTTTAGGCAACACAATTCAAACCGCTGTGGGTGCATTTCTTTTTTCGAATTCCTCATTCCTTTTTCCTCGAGAAGCATGTAACCAAGTCTCCTTGATTTTGTGATATGGCGGCAGGTCCAAGTCGATGGTTTACTTCTTAGGCCGTAGCTTAAGAGTGCCGTTGTCTTGAGTGTATTACTCTATCTCGAAACCATTTGTCAAGAATATCATGAAATTGTTCATCGATACACAGGATTGGAGGCTGCAAAATCTTTTTGCTTCTTTCATGTGTGAATGAACTTGATGTCTTGTCAGAAATAGCCAATTGGTGTAGTCCATTCTTTTCCTCCCTCTTTAAGTCGTGATCCCTAGAGGTAATTTCAATCTTTCAAGAAGTTCTTCTAGCACACACCAGCAACACTGAAAATTTATAGATGCCGATGTTTTCCAAGTACAGCCTATAATCCAGAATGATGTTGTTGATGCATATCTTAACTAGGGATTCTTCACTACTACCGTCGTAGTAGTCAAGGGCAAGGTCCTAAAACTTCCTAATATAGTCCATCAGGTGCTCTCCCTATTTTGTCAGGTGCTGCTTAATGTGATGATGGTAGTTTTATCCTCACTATGGAAGTATTTTTTAACCAAAGTAATTCACCATATCTTTCCATGTATAGATGGAGCCTGGCGTCAAAGTTGCACTTAGAAAATTCTCGGAGCCTTAAATCTTTTTCTTCACATGTCATCTGAGTGAGTCTAAGAAACAACTTATGTGCTCTTTGGGGTTCCCCTTTCTTCCATTTAATAGAGTGAAGCTTAGAGTCTCATAACTTTTGGGGTATGGCTTATAGTAGAGCTTGGTAGGATATGAAGGTCCCAAAACAAACTCTATGTCTTCTGGAGGTCTTATGAAGGTGCTTTTCAAAGAGTAAAAGCACTTCAGATCTTCTTTGGCTTCCTCAGGTGCTTGAGTCTTGGCCTCCTAGGCAGTCACAACTTCTTTGGGAGCTTCCTTGTTTGCTGGCATGGTAGGTGCGATCTGATAGGTGAGGACATTCCTCAAATCGTATATCTCATGGATAAGCATATCTTGGGTAAGAGCCATCTTATAGATTACATCAATGATCTTAGGATCCCTTTAGGTTTCTCAGATACATCGATGCCACAATCCAAGAAAGACTTGGACACCTCGATATCTTCAAGCGAAGTTCTCATCCTTTTGGATATGGATGGATCCATCATGGAATCCTAGTCTAGCTTCCATAATGGAGTCGCGAAATGTTAGGGCCCTTTCTTTGTGGGCCTTCACACATGGATGGTACAAACTTCATGGCCTCCTTTAATTGGCTAGAGTGTTGTCTATCAGGAGCTGAAATGACAGTGCTTCAGGTGATGTTAGGTAATGAGTCCACAGTGCTTGTTTTGGCATTAGAGACAAACAAAATGGGGATGTTTAGGCTTGCCTCGTGGTAGCTTTGATTGGGTTACAACTAAATTGAGTAGTCCCAAGGACAGTTGAGTCCAAGGGTGAGACTTGTTATGATTCTGGATTTGTTGGAGATGAGTACTTCACCAAAAGGACCTCCGAGTATGCAAGTGTTGTGGGAGAGCAATATGAATAGTTATGGAGGAGTTTCCTACTTCTTTGGTAATGGGGACATATCCATTCAGTCAAAATGTAATATTCCTGATGAAGTGATGTAGTTTGTAGTCCCACAAGTGGAAGAACTACTTAGGAGAGTGTCTTTTGACTGGTAGGGTAGTTTAAAGCTTAAAAAGTGGTTTTAGAGAGAGAAAATGTGGCAGTTCATTTATGATAGTTTTGATTCTCCTTGTTCATGGGGGTCATTTAGGGTCATAGAAAGGCATCATTTTGTTGAGATTCAATGGTGCCTTTGGGTTCAAACGAGGTATAGCATGGTTCTTGAACGATTTTGGAGCTTGCTGAAAAATATTAAACTTTGAGTATTTGACAAGTGGAGATTGTAGACTTAGGTCATGACACTGCTATCTCTAGATGGTATTAAGGTCAAAGATGTGGCTTTGTGGATGCTTTCAAACAGTTTGATGGCAATTTGTGGTGGTGATGAGGTGGTTTAGCTTAAAGGGAATAGTGGTTTGGAGGTTTTGAGGTGGGATGACGATGGAGAAAATAGTGCTTATAGAGCTAAACTTAACTTGGCTTGGTGGTCTGAGTAAAATGGGTTGCATTAACCTCTCTAAGGATGGTAAAGAAGGATATTTATAGAGGAAAATGAGGATTCAATTTGGTTGGGAGCCTTCCACTTCAGGCACTTGGTTGAGGAAGACTCTAAGTCTAGCTCCACGGGAGCAGCTATAAGTGTTAACTTCACTTCGAGCGAGATTTTCTCTCCAAATTTGAATTTTGGGCTTCAACATAGGATTGGGTTTGTCAAGAGCATTAATGGCTAGCTGACCTAAGAGTGCCACTTCGGGTGACCTGCCACAAGAGTGTCTAAAAGGAGGGAGTTTTACCTTGCCATTTTAGGTGAGGATTAGACCTTAGATGGGTTCCCACTTAACCTGCCCTGATTGAGGGACAATTTGTCTCCCATTGCATGAGTTCACATGGCTCCACCACAACTTCCTCAAGTGAGCTATTGAGGTTGGTCTAGTAGGTGACCTAGCATGATAGGTGGACAATAAGGGCTTATATGTCATGTGGACAAAAAAAGTGGTTTTTCTAGCATTGGGCTTAGGCTTCCAAATGGGTATTTTTTTTGGGCTTTATTTTACTCTAATTTCCTCCATACCCATTTTATTTCAATTTTTCATTTTATTTCAATTCCAATTAGACTTAAAATGTCCCAATTGAGTTGAAAATGAACCTTTTAATAATCCTTGGCTTTCCAAACCACGGACTACTTAGAGAACCATGCCTTGTGGCTTGGGTCTATGTATCTTACATTGGGCCATGTCATGTGACATATGTTATGCTTGTGCGTTGCAAAAAAATGGGTATCAATAGACATGTTCTTAGTTTTCCTTTCAATTTCTCATATTACAGCTTTGGATATCAAGCAAATAGCCTCCAACATAATTGAAAGTACTTTATTTCTTATTGTACAATTTTGTTTGAATTTTAGTTTGTTCAAGGTGTTTATGTTTAAACATTTGACTTTATTATCTAGGCTTTGTAGTGATTATATAACACATGGGATTGGCCACCCATGGAAAAGTTGAATTTTTGCAATTGTCTTTTTTTTTTTTTTTAACAAAAGAGATTTCCACGATAGTATTTGGTGAAAACTGTTGTAGTATCCTACATTTCCATCATGATTTTCACTAGAAATCATCATGGTATCCATCTTTCTACGATGGTTTATATGCTGGTTTTATGACAGTTATAAAACCATCGTAGAATCTTTTAAGATACTACGATGTTGGATTCCATAATGGTTTTCTAACTACATGGTAACTTTCCATGACATCAAAGCTTCAGGAGCTTGAGCTTCGGGGCCAAGGGTTTAGCCATTACCTTGTCGGTGAATGGATATCCATCAATATTTTTGAAGTCTAGGGTTCAATACCCTTGTCTTGTTTCTCATCTGTCCATGCGTTTAACAAGAGGTAAACGCTCTTAGAGGCTAACTACTACTCTTTGTGAATTCAAGGAGCCTTGAGCTTGACAAGCCTGGATATGGTTCCTAAGGTCACCTCCTTGCGAAGCTGTGGCTTACCTGTTATTGATTGAGTCAATTAAGGTGTTTTGTCTCAAGGGTAAAGAAGGAAGGCCATCTCTGCTTACATCGTTTTGGGCTTCTCCACTTTGTGCAGCATCATGCCTCCTTTGTGCCCTTCTCTATCTACTTCCTTGAGAGCCTGATGCGTGAGCCTTTTGAGACTATACATCTATTGAATCACTGGTCTCTTCTTCTCGGTCATCTATATTATCTTGAGGAGGAGTGGTGTTTGATATTCACCTGTTGTGGGAGGTTATTTAAGGATTCTCAATGCGAGCAAATGCTTGCATCAGGTTATTTTAGTTCTAGGCTAGGGTACCAATTTGCACTTATATGGCTGCATTCGGTTCTTGTGGAGCACCGTCTGGCAGTGGATCGTTATGGAGCTGGTGGAGCCAAAGGCGGTGGAGGTAGAGAATTGATGTTATTAACTTATACAATATAATGGTCATGCCAAGCATTGTATTGTTGTATTATTAGTTATACAATACAATCTTTAATTCATTCTAGCAAGCATAGCCTAAGATATTCTACTCCCTTGTCTGATTCACCCAACCAAATAAGAGAAAACCTCCCCCAGCCTCCTTTTCCTCCATCCCTGTCGTTCCACCCCTAAACCACCCTTATTAAGTACCAAGCAGACTATTAAGTTCCGTCCATTGTAGCAATGGTCAAAGGAATTAGGTGACAATAGGTGATAATAGGTGCGAAAATACGACAACCATGTATGAAAGCAAATAGCAAATAATGATGTATGAAGATTGTTGGGGATGGGAAGCAAGCAACAGAAAAGACGGGGCTTTAATTAATTGCCCTAAATCAACCCCTTCGCCCATAAATGGATGGATTAAATGTTCACTATTGGTTTTGGTGGATTGAAATCTAAGCCATTCTTTATTAGAAAGCTTCTATTTTGTACATATTCATTGACCCTAAGGCAGCGCTTGCTTTTCCCATTTATAAATAGACACTTCAATTATTGTAGTTGGGAACTTGGAGTTTCTTGCACACTTTTCTGATGTATGTTGCAATACATATCTCTGATGTAAAGTATGCTTTGGACATTATTGTCAATGCTGACACAGGAAGAAAGCATATAGAGCAGTCAGGAGTTCATAAAACAACTAAAATAAGATTTTTTTTTTTTTTTTTTTGCTAGTAACTAAAACAAGAAATTGGTAAAGAATATTCATGTCCGAAAACAATCCAAAATAATAAATTCCTTTGTGATTAGTATTAATATTTTATGGGACGTTGCGTTTCGGTAAATGTCACTTCCTTGCCATGTTTTTCATTTGTTTCATGTTTGTAATGTAATTGTTGTTGAGTTCGACCTTTTTTTTCAATGTAAAAGAACTAAATTAAGCCTCTGAAGTTCCAATCAGTTGGATATATATTTTGTTGAGGCTATCGTAAGCAATATTTATTATATTAGTGGCGTTATTATTTTCTTCAAACACCTATCACAGTAACAAGTGGCAGGTTTCTTTTTTTTTAATTGCCGAGATGCAACCCTTTACATAATACTGATCCATTTTAAAGTGACATAGGCCTTTTCAAAAAAAAAATCAGCTATCTAAGATTGTTCTAATTGTATATTAATAATGTTGCAAGTAATTCCAAGATGAAAATCTACTACACTAACCAAGCACGACACGTGTACAAACAACTTGGAACACAAATCATTGTTATTACGATGGTAAACCAAACCAAAAAAAAAAAAAAGAAGGAAAAAAAAAAAGAACGACAATGCGTCGAGTCTCTAGCAAGGAAACAACGCCCAAAACAAGAAAATGTGCCAAATGATTGAATCATAGGAGCACTAACGACGCGTCATCGAATCAACACACGTTCACCATATAAGAAGCCAAACCTGCTAAGTTGTAGGACTCAATTTAACACTCCGACATAAGGGTTGACCTCTTCGATAAGATTGCTGTGGTAGTTGAAGGGACGGGCTCCTGGAGGTTTTGCCCCCGACCAAAATTTTATTAGCAGGAGGTTCACACTTAAAAATTTTAGTTAAAAATTTAGTTGTCCTACGTTTATTATATATAAAAAGGATACCAAATAGGGATTATTGAGCTAGTTTAGCATTACTATACTTTGTTGTAGCTTCTGCTATGGACCAAAAATAGGTAGGCGTTTGGTAAACTTTTTTCAAAGCTGCTATGAGGACCCAAAGCAAAATTGCAGGTGTTTAGTAAACTATGTATAAAAATGTTGTGAAGATGTATAATGACGAAAATAAACATATTTTACTAAGCATGTTTATAGCTTTAGTTTTTAATTAATTTTAATTTTAAATTTAACATACGTAATATTTGTATATTAAAATGCTAAAAATGTAATTTTATTTTCATCATGTAATATATTTTTAGAAAAATAAATTACTTTTATAAAACGAGATAAATTATATGTCCACATAAGCAATAAATAACATGAAAGACTGAATGAGTACAAGAGAGCCTTTTAACAATCTAATTTTTTTTTTTTGAATTTAAATTTTAAAAGACGAAATTTGAAATGATATGTTTTGGATTGCTGAGAATATGATGGAGGATTTTTTGAAGAATCTTATTCTTAGCTAATTCGGTTTTTTTTTGTCATGATATGTCTGTTTTTATTAATTTCAATTAAATTCAAAAAAAATTTAAATCACTCTAATTCTATTTGATTTATTTGTCTTAATTTCTTCAAATTTTATTTGATTATGTTGTCTTTTTTTGAAAATATATTAATATATTTCTAAGCATAATACGTTTTGTTTTTCTTTTCAAAAAAACATTTTGTTTTCAACAAAACATGTTATTTAATCTATTTCAATTTTATTAAAGAAAAAATAGGTATAATGGGAATTATGCATTGTTACCAAGGTTCGTCCAGTAATTTTAAATTATAAAAAAAGGAGTTGCTATTAAAAAAAAAAAAAACCAAAGCTGCTACTCAACTTCTGCTGCTAGGCAATAAGTTTAGAAGCAGGGTTTACCAAATACCTTAAATTATTGTAGACAGTTACAGAAGCTAAAAACAACCTGTGAAAGCAATGCTAAATGGACCCATTATTGAAGAGATTAGAGAAAAAGAGCATAAGAAGTTGAGTGTTGCATGATTTTTTCTTGTAAATTTTTTTTTCATCATATTGAATTTTCTACAACTATTGAAAGTAGATGGAGCTCTTGTGTTTAAAGTAAACCACTATAAATTTATATGTTTATTTTTGTTTATTTTTCTTTCTTGTGTTTTGTTTGTTGTTAGTGGACTTAAGGTTGCTAATTTGTAGCAAAATTTACTGTGGGGAGTACAAAAAATTACCTAATGAGACAATGCCATTCCAATAAAAGTTGGAGAGATGGAGAAAGTAAACTGAAACGGCATCGTTGGATTTAAGTTGAACGATAGCGTTTTGGAGTTGACAATAAAGATAGACAAAACCAACTCAAAGTCAGAAGAACCAAAGGAAGCATCAGAGCATAATATCAAACTCACTTAGACATGTCGCAACATCAGACAACGAATTGAGCGACACTTAAATGAATAAAAACATCTAACGGCTCATGTCAAAAGAGCGAGCTAATTCAATGCTTATAAATAGGAGATTTGGCAAGCTTAAAAATGGACTTTTGACCATTCTAAGAGAATTCTAATGAAAGAATCTAAAGAGAAAAATTCCTTTGTTTTAGCAAATTATAGTATCATAAATAGTTCTAGAATTCAAGTCAGAATTGTTTAGAAAGACTAAAAATCATCTAAATAAATTTACGGTTAGGGAAAAAAAAATAAAATAAGCAAAAGGGATGCAGAAACTGTTAGGTGATAGTTGAAAAGGTGACAAATGGAGAAGGGCAAGGAATTCAGAAATTGAAAGATGTAGGGGAAAAGAAACAAAATGCAGTTGATCAAGTGCAAAGATTCCATCTTCTGGGCTGATATTTTCATCTGTATAAAGGTTTGCATTAGGGGGAAAATTGGAAAGAAAAATATCCTAGGGATCTTCAACTTGGAACAGACTTCATTAAAAGCGGCAGATGATCAGAGGGCTGAGGAATCCATAGATTAAAGAAAACAAAATTATGGTCTAAGAATGGGGGACAAGCAAAAGCAGAGGAGATTTGCAAGAACAAAAGAACGAAAGGAGAAGGTGAAACATTTTTTTCTCTTTAAATTTGAGAAAGCAAAGAATGAAGTCATGGAGCTTCCAAATTTAAAGAGAAAAAGACAAGAGGGGCTGATGTCGGGAGTAAAAGAAATTATCTAACGAAACGACGTCATTCCAATAGAAGTTGGAGAGACGGAGAAAGTAAACCAAAATAACATCGTTAGATTTTAAGTTGAATGACAGCGTTTCGGAGTTGACGGCAAAAATAGACAAAAGCAGCTCAGAGTTAGAAGAACTAAAGGAAGCATTAGACAACGAATGAAGCAGTAGTGAAATGAAAGGAAAACATCTGATGGCTCATATCAGAAGAACAAGGTAATCCAGCGCCTATAAATAGGAGATTTGAGGGGCTGAAAAGGGGACGTTTAGCTATTTTGAGATAATTCTAGCCAGAAAATCTAAAGAGAGAAACTCCTTTGTTCTAGCAAATTGTATTTTCTTTTTTACATAATAAAAAGTTCAAAAATTTCTAGTCTTGGATTTGTTTGGAAAGACCAAAAATCACCTGACTATTAACCATTTAATACGGCACTTCTGACACCATCAGCTGTGCTGCACCTTCAAGACGAGACCTCAAAGAGTAGGAACGCCAAAAAAAAAAAAAATGATGCACTCAAAAAGCCGCCCAAAAATAACCAGCAATCCCACCCCATTTTGTCTTAGCAAACACTTCTTCTACCATAATGGTGGCCTCATCATCGCAAGCTATGGAAGAAAATATCACATTGGAAGCCCGTTGACACGTCTAAAGACAGTGCCGGAGCTCCAGCCAATATTTTACCCTTTTTTTTCCCTCTCTCGCTCACACTTCTAGGTTATATTAACGGTCAAAATTGAAATTAATAGTATTTTACCTCAATAATATTTTATCAATAGATCCATTGAAATTAGTGTTAACAAGGTTAAATTAATGCGTCAAAATTGAGGAGGAATACCAAACCTCTATTTGTCTAATTAATTAAACATGCATGTTTTGACTTATATCAGAAGCTGGCTGATTCAAGTAGTAAATTGAAATTTAACAACCTAAACACTTACTAAAAAGTAATATAGAATTCAAATGTATTTCCAAAACTATGGTCACATACGCAACGGTGTAAAACAATAGATGATTGGCATTTTGGTTTTGTCATGCCCCATAGTACGGGAGGTGACGTGGTAGATTAATTAGGTTAATTAAATGAGGATTTAGTTAAAAATTGTTTAGGATTTAATTTGTAAATAAAAATGAGATAATTTTAAAATCGTTCATAGAGAATAAATTAAGGAAATAAAATAAACCATCATAATGATTAAGTAAATAAAAAGAACATTAAAAACATTTAAATATGAGGTGGAACGAGTATGGGTCCCACTGGCCCACAAATTGCACACACATATAGTACTGACAATATTACCACACAACCACAGTCCGAAATAAAAGAATAAGTTAAGATCTTACATGCCTTGATTTATTGTACTACAACCTACCTAAATCTTCTACTGATCGTAAGTCTGGTCAGCGGACTCTTCTTCAATCCTAAGCTGATATCCACCTAGGGGTAAGATTTTAAAACAAATAAAAACGTGAGCGAAAGGCTCAGTAGGACTATATTTTAAAATAAACAAATAAATATCCTGATAGAACTTTCTTAATAAATAAATAATTAAATAAATCAAATAAGTATTTTCATTTACTAAAATTCCATTGAAAACAGTTTGTCAAAAGTATCTTTTTAATTCTCTCGGGCAAACCAAATATTCACCACCGAAGTAGCCCAACTGAGTTTCAGGACTTGCCCCCAAGGTCGTTCACTACACGACCCGATCTCTTGTAACGCCCCAAAGTTAATTAAATAGTATTAAGAGTGTTAAATGGTGAATTAGTGTGCCATGATGAGTGTTTTGAACTTAATTTGACTATTTTGTGAAAATTAAGAAACTTTGTGTGAATTTACTTTTATAGTGATTTTTAATTGTTCTAAGTTGTTTTTGATTGTTAATTTAAGTTTTAATAAAACAATTTGATTTGCAAACAGTGTGTGGTTGGACACAGTTTTATGCAACTACTTTTCTCTTTCTTTTTCTATTTATTTCACTTTCTCTCTCTTTCCTCTCATTTTCTCTCGCTCATCCTCTCTCTTCTCTTCCTCTCTCGGGTTCTCTCGTTCTCTCTCTCAATCTCTCAAAAT
>CAMOHE010049940.1:19353-30485 GCA_946598075.1 Artocarpus hirsutus | reverse complement strand
CAAGAGAGATCTAGAAGATGGATTTGGAAGATGGATGATAGCATTCTACAAGTATTTCCTGAGTCTCTAACTTTATGTTTTTGAATTGTTGAAAATAAAATTGAAAAATTGTATTAAAAGTGTATTTTCTAGAAAAAGCGATTTTTGCTCAGTTGGTAGGCCGAATCCTTAGGATTGGCAAGCCGTTGGTCATAGACCGGCAGGCTGAACCTCTAGTTTGGCAAACCACCTGTAGGGTAGAATTCTAACGGCTGTGGCGGCAAGCCAAACTTTCAAGTTTGACAGACCAATCTGTCATGACCGGTAGGCCAAACTATAAGGTTTGTCAAGCCCAAAGGTCATGATTGGTAGACCGATTGCTTAAATCGACATGCTAGTAAAAAGCTATAGATTTTCGAAAATGGTGCATTTTTTGCTACAGTTTTGATTTTATTTTTGGGATAATTCTAAGAAATAATAAATTTGGATATGCCCAAAAATATGGAGTATTCGATCCATGTGGGATTGAAGACTTGAAGATGGATAATACATGAAGAATGATACAATATAAAGGTTCAAGGATGAAGAATCGATAATATGTTTCAATTTATCTTTTTTAATCTTTGATTTCTTTTCTCTAGGGTGGGACCATAATATTACGACTATTTATTATTGTTTTGCTTGTGGCTTTGCACGATTGCTTTGCTTGTCTATATTATAATATGATTGGCCATGTATGTTGATAATATGTCATATAGAATAGGGAGTGCCGCTCATTAAAAAATTGTTCATGCATGTTTTTAAAGTAAAACCTTGATTTCAAAAGATTGAGTGGGAGAAGGTTTTCGAAGAAAGGACCTACGGCCTCCGTCATTGGTTCATAAGTAGCACATAGTGGTTTTGACCCCTAGGAAATGACTTCATCATGTACCGTGTTGAATCTCAAAGAGGATAAGGTCTTTTAGCATGATTTATCGTTGCTCACCCCTAGGTGGTGATTATAAATCATGGATAAAATATTAAAATAATGGTTATACACTCATGTTAATTTAATTATTAATCTCCCCTAGGAGCTTTGTTAATAAAATTAATGGCTAAAGAAATGATTATTAATATATGCTAGATAATACGGGTCCTAGATGGCATATATTAATTAGGAGGGAATCCATGTTCCTAATTGAATTTGGCAAGTCTCCCCTAGGCGGTTTGTTGAATTTTGAGTTGGGAATTATCATTGTAAGGTTGTGATATTTTCAAGGTTTTGACATAAAAACACGTTTTATGTTTTATATGATTGTGTTATCTTACTAAATTATTATGGTATGTTTGCTTATGTTTAGTATATGATTCTTTGTTGTAGATTAAAAATGTCTAAAAATGCTTTATCTTTGGTACTTGACAAAAATCAATTAACTGGTGAGAATTTTAATGATTGGAAACAAAACCTGGATATCATCCTGTCCTTTGAGAAACTAAAATTTGTACTGACAACTCCGCATCGTCTCGAGCCTATGGGAGATTCCACTAATGAGCAAATCCAAGCATACGATCGCTGAAATGATGCTAATGATCAGGCTTGCTATTATGTAATGGCCAGCATGAATAACATGTTGTAGGCTCAATATGAAGATTATGTGACTAATAAGTAAGTCTTGGATAATCTTGAAGACATGTTTGGTGGCCAGTCCTTAACAAAATGGTAAGGGGCTCTTCAAAAACTTCTAAACTACAAACAAAGACAGGGACATCTATATAGGAGCCTATGATGTTGGTTATGGGTTACCTTACTGAGGCTCAAACCAATGGAGTTAACACTGATACTAAAACTCAGATGACTATGGTCTTTGAGACTCTATCTAAGGAGTTTACCCCTTTTAGAGCTACATTTAATTTAAGCAATAGAACAGATATAAGCTTGACTGATAACGAGCAAATCCAAGCATATGATCGCTGGAGGGGATGCAAATGATCAGGCCCGCTATTATGTAATGGCTAGCATGAATAACATGCTGTAGGCTCAACATGAAGATTATGTGACTGTGAAGCAAGTCTTGGATAATCTTGAAGACATGTTTGGCGACCAAGCCTTAATAAAAAGGCAAGGGGCTCTTCGGAAACTTCTAAACTACATCTGTACAGGAGCATATGATGTTGGTTGTGGGTTACCTTACTGAGGCTCAAACCAATGGAGCTGATATTGATACTAAAACTCAAATGACTATGGTCTTTAAGACTCTATCTAAGGAGTTTATCACTTTTAGAGCTACATTTAATTTAAGCAATAGAATGGATATGCCTTGATTGAGTTAATAAAGTTCAAAAATATGATTAGGGAAACTTCTTTTGGTGGTGAGACCAACTTAGCAGTTGTCTTTTGTTCTAATCCCAATCCTAGGAATGGAAATAGACAATGGGCTAAAAATGAGAAGTCTTCTATTCTTGCAAATGGCAAGAACATGAAGAAGAATAAAAAGTACCTGAAGAAGCTCAAGTGCTTTTTTTATGGGAAGGCCGGGCACATAAAGAAGAATTACAAGGACTTTTTTTCCCGATGAGGTAGGTGTGATCTTCTGGTTGTTGAAACTTGTTTGGTTGAGGAATCCAGTGACACTTGGGTCATAGATTCTGGAGCAGCTAATCATGTTTGTGTTTCTCTATAGGGGTTTAAAGAAACAAGAAGTCTGCTACATGAAGACTTCACGCTTCAGATGCTTGATTGATCCTCAGTGCTGGTTAAAGTAGTGAGAGACGTCTATCTTTATTTTGATAATTATAGGAGTTTATTTTTGCAAGATTGTTTTTAAGTTCCTAAATTTAAAAGAAATTTAATTTTTGTAACTTGTTTGTTTATTTAAGGACTCTTATATATTACTTGCAATATATTGATAACATACCAAACAAACAACGTAGAAAACTCCAACCAACAATAAAAAGAAAACTATGTCTTCAATCAACAAATCCATTTCTCACATTTGATCTAAAATCACTCTACTTGCACAAACACACATCTCACACGTTCGAACTAGCAAAAAAAAAAAAAAAAATCACAGCTAGCAACACCTTCTGTCCATGCTATGTAACTTCTTTACCACCAATAAAGAAGCCGATGACAAATTATTCACTAAAAAACTCAAAATTAAAAACTTTTTACCCACCATAATCCATATGATGGTTGTTTCCTCTAACCAGGGAACTTCATTGAGCCTCTTTGTTATGTGATGTTAAAAATTAAATCTTCTCTTTAACAAACCTCAGGATAACCCAACATGAGTTGTATCCTACTCTATGGCAACAAACAACATCTTTGATGCAGTTATCTAGGACTGTGTGCGCCACTTGGATGACCAATGATGATAGGTTATTTTGATTTGTTGAAAATTGGGCCTTTCTAAATGAGTATTTAGGGTTTGAATTTCATAGTAATTAAGGCCCCTTTAGTATTGCTTTAAAAGTCTTATTTTAGCCTGTTTTTTTGAAGCAAAAATTTTAAAAATACTCTCAACACAATTCCTAAAAATCTTAATTTTTTAAAACAAAAATATTTTTGCCTATTTTGAAAACACCACCAAATGGACCCTAAGTTTCTTTGATTCATATTTTCATGTAAATTTGATTCCAATTAGAGTTCATTTCAATGTAATTTTTAGTTGAAAAATATGTCATAATCATATTAACTTGTTGATATTTAGTGTTTATATTTTAAGAACTAACTTCATAAAGGATGCTTAAATTATAGAGCAATTTTGATTGTGCCCTCTAATAACATGCCATGTTGGCAAATATGTTAGTAATATAGAGGGAAGTAAAGAAAATAGGTTTTTTAGCTTTTTATTATTATTTTTTTATAGATCGAAGGGGTGTTTAGAGCTCTTTTGACTAATTAGAGGGAACTCTGAAAAATGGTCTAAATATTAGAAAGTGTTTATAAAAATGATCATTTTTTAATTTATTTTTTTAAAGTATATGCAAAACATGACTTGGTGTGACTAATAATTAGGGCGGAGCAAGGATTTTGTTTCAGGGGCATAAGCTAAGAATGCAAAAAACTCTAGAACTTTCAATATATTATCTCTTAATGCTATAAAATAGTTAAGAGGGCATGCATATTCAATTTGTTGAATTTTTCACTACATAAATGTAAAATTTTCTTTAAAGTTTAGTTACTTCTTGATTTACTATTTTCTTCTTTGTTTAGTATATTAAAAAAAAAAAAGAGTAGAACAGTTGTGAGAAAATGATTTTGACGGAGCAAAACTAATAATAAATTATTTAGGAAGTGCAAAAGAGATGCATGAAAAGAAGTTTAAGTATAAATACAATCAAGAAAATTTATTTCAGTAAAGCAAATAGGAAAATTTATTTATAAAGGCCATATTTATTAAGAAAAATAGTATTATTTTAGAGAACTAAAAGAAAAAAAATACTTAAATAGAGACACATTGGAGAAATACTATTGAAATGGGGGAAATTAAAACAAAAGATTAAAGAAATATATAAAAGGTATTTTTAATAAGAATAAATTAGAGGAAAAAAATTGTTAATGAGGGGAACATATATAAAATTTTGTTAATAAGAAGGAGGCACATGTGAAAAGTTTTTAAAAACTATGAACAAAAACATAAATTATAAAAAATCCAGGAGGGCATATGCCCCGGGGCCTAGGCTCTCTCTGCCCCTGCTAGTGATGGCTTTTTTCTTTTTTGAATTTAGGTGTAAGAGAAATGAAGCCGACAACTCTCTGTGGAATTAGACACGAAATTATCTTTTGAATTGGCAGTGGTGTGAACCACTCAGTTCCCATCACAAACTCAGTTATGAACAGTAAAAAGTTTTCACATGCTACAGTAACAATAAAAAAAATTGCTACAGTGTAAAACTCTCACATGCTACAGTAAAAGTGGCTCTCACCAGTAGTTCTCACAACTTTTCCAAACACCCACTATATTTAGAACCAAGATCATGGCTTTTTCTTTCTTTTTTTTTTTTTAAAAATTTTGTATTTGTTTTTGTTTTTAACTACGGATGACTTTTTTTTGTTGAGAACCTAAAGTAAAGGGTTCCCACTTTTTATTTTTCCATGGAGTTAAACGTCAGATTTATTGTCCGTGTATGTCTGCGACCATACGACTAGTAATGGTTTTTGCATAGAGAAAAGAGAAATAACCTTCATTAATTTCTGTAGGTGGTGAGCTTGGAAAACATGGCCTGCTAAAAACCACTTTGATTTATTGTATGATGTATTTTTTAAAGTGGTATCTACTGTTTTTTTTTTTTAATAATAGAGTGGTAACCCCGTAACGTTTTCACGAGGGAGGGTATGTTACGGATGATAAGATTGCGTAGGAATTCCATTGCGTCATCTTCACCCCCTACAGTCAATCCAAATAAAGACCAAGGTTAAAAAATAAAAGTAAAATAAAATAATGAGAAAAGAATTTTTAGGTGTTGGAAATTTCACTGCCGGTAACGCAACATTAGGGGTTAAAGGCGAGAAATTTCCGCTACGTGTCGGCAATGAAGTAGGGTTTCACAGAGCATAAATCACCTAGCCAAGTCAAATTAACATCACCGGTATTCTATTATAACCAATTAATATTACCACCATTATCGGCGAATACATGCCTCCTCTTTTCAAAAGCCAACACCGACGGATGGGGAAGAGGAAATCGACGGAAAACGACGACGTCGTTTTGTCGTCGTTTTGGAGTGGGTGAAGAAGGTGCGGGAAAACGACGCCGTCGGAGTTGGGAAGAGGAGTAGCTGTACTAGTAGTACGGCCGCGACGGAGGAGGAGGTGGTCGAGATCCTGAGGCGAATACACGGGGCGATCAGGTACTTCAAGAAGAGAGGAGACGGCCGCAATTTGACGGAGGAGGGTTCCAGGCTGAGGGCAATGCTGGATAGGGAGATCATTAGCTGCGATGAGGCAAAGGGCGTTAAAGACGACGGCGAAGAGGCGGGGCCAGAGCGAGAGGAGGGCATGGAGGAGAATCTGAGCCTCGACCTGAACGCTGAACCGGGTCCGGATTCTTACCCGGTTTAAAATGGTTTTTGTGATCTACTTTATTTTCTTTCTTAATATTACTTCTTGTTTTTTTGTTTGTCCTTTTTTTTTTTAAATTAGAAATGTTAATGCCCATTTATGCTGTAATTAAAAATGAGTGTTTTATCTTTTTCAAAAAAAATATATGGGTGTTTTATTGTATTACGTATCGATATTGACAATGTGGTCTCATCACGTGACAATGGGAACGTCCATTGCGTGATGAAAGTAACAAATGAATATGCTGATCTTTCAAATAGATATATATATATGCTGATAATTTTTTATTTAAAATGAATATGTAGAATTGCTGATAGAGCAATCCTCATTAACTTATGTGTTATACCTCTAATATTAAGAAAATAATGGGACTCGGTTTAAAATGTGTGGATACATACTAGACTAGAACCTACAGTTTTGTGAGTAGTGAGGTTTTAACCTTATGGGAATAGAAAATATTTTTCTGCTAATAATATTATGGAATAAAAGAAGTCGTTTTAAAATTATACTTGGCTGTGTTTGGCCAAAAATGAGAGAGCCAAAATCCTGGTGGCAGCTTCTCAAATAATGATGATTGGTTAATTCTCGTCGACGTCATTGTTGTTATTGTTTTCAACTTAGAGATTGATAATTTAAACTCTCCACTTTTTTAGTGAAATAGAGTGTAGTTTTATTATTAGACTATACCGATGACCATCTACTTTTTTTTTTTTACTATAACCATAATATATCAAATAATGTGAATTTTTTTTTTCTTTTTCATATTATGGTTCGTTTAATACATAGGTTTAAACTGGTGTGTTTTTAAATTAATGTTTAAAATGTAAAAGTCTAAACAGATAATAAAACATCACATAAAAAATTTGGTGTTTGAAAATATCAATTTAAAATATGGTTTAAGAAGGGAAATTAAAATTGGTTTTTATTATAGAGCACGATTTAAAGTGGTTAGAATTTAAAGGGGTTAAGTTCTCTTCTCGGAGAGTGTTCATAATGTCATTTTTAAGACCTTTTTTTTTAATAAATGTCACATTTTTTATGGCATAATCTAACATATAATATGAATGATATATGATATAACTTTCTTAAATGTGACATAAATAAATACAACTTTTAAAAATTGAGCATAATATATAATTTTCTCTTCTCAAAGCCAATGGTTTGGCCGTTTTAAACCATACTTATCATTCTAAACTTTTGCTTTGCTTTGTTTATCAAGTGCCAATTTAAGTTGAGAGTATAGATTTAAATGGTAGAAAATGTGTTGTATGAGATCTCAACGGTCCTAGGCCTGAAGACGAGATCGATGAAAAGTGCAACTCGGCCTATTTTTCTCAAATAGAATGAAAGTTAAAGTGATCGATTCACCTCGCCACCCTTAGATAGGGTTGAGCTTAAACCAACTTTGTATTCTCCATCCATTATTGCACCCGTCATTCTAAGAAGAGCAAACAAAAATGGGTAAGACCAGTAGTCAAGATAGTGCGTCTGAAATTAAGACCACTAGCACGGGACTCGATACACTCTTCATGCGTATAGGGGTGCCACGCCCAAAGGGAATGGGCTAGAACATAACACAGAAATTCCCTTCCCACAAATAATATTTTAATTACTCTTTTAATAATAATGCAACACTATATAAAAGGGGAAATAAAAAAGAGAGGAGCTAGTACCTTTCTTCTTCCAGGAAGAAAATACAATCTCTAGTTTATCTTTTTTATCCTAGAAGTCTGATAATATATTGTACAAACTCTTAATAAGGAAAACATAATAGATGTAACTTATTAAAGAATGAACCCACTATAAATCCAATTGTCTGATTCTTATTTTCATCCTTTCCTTTTCATTTTTATTGTATTTAATCTGTGAGAACCATGAGTGAATTGTGAGTATTGTTGGTTGATCATTTTTCACCATCAAGAATTGGCGCTAGAGGGAGGGCTTTTATGTTTTGAAGACGAACAACCAACATTGTCATGATGACCAGTCATGCCAACCGTACCAGAGTTAACTCAAATAACTCTATCATGCAAGGAGGTGATAAATTACTTGAAGGTGGCCTAGAGGATTAGAAAAAGATAGACAGCCTTCACGAACCATCTTGCTAAAACAAAAGGTGAATAAAATGAGTGGACTGCTTGAAAAAATTTCGGCAGCCTTGGACGGCATTCAAGATCAAGGGGGTAACCCTTTAGATGATGACCTCGGAGACAAGGGAACCAAGCTGGTGGCCAAAATGGCAACCAGCAAGGTAACCCTGAAGGAACTAGTGAGACTGAGGGTGGCCGACGAGGAAGGGCTAACTCCATGAGTAGTCAAGAATGAAGGAGGAGAGCAAAACAAGCTCGGTTTCAAGAAACAGGCCAGCCGAATCAGCAAAGACAAAACAAAGGTCTACTTTCACTTTCCCCTAAATGTGACATTAGACTAGATACGGCCTCGGAACGGATCATGGGTAGCCTAAGGGACCAACTCTAGAAAAGAGATTTGAGGAACCATCTACACGTGAGAAGAGCTATCTCGATAGGAAATATTCCCAAAGTGGTCGATCAGCTAGCTATTAACCAACCGTTAAGCAGCCTACAGGTCGATCCCAACATGATAGCTCAACAAGTAAACTAACAAATTCAAGCAGTGCTGGGACTCCTTACAGGTGAGATTAGGGGACTTATGGACCATGTTAGAAATTTGGAAGAGGAGCTTGATGTTCACCATGGGGAAGAAATAACGTACACCACTCCATTTGCTCCATCTATTATGGAACCACCTCTTTTGGAAAAGTTTAAACCTCCACAGATGATGTCTTATGAAGGACTCACAAATCCTGATGACTGCATTAAAATTTATGAATCATACATGGACTTCTATGGTGTCCCACAAGAAATTATATGCAGGGTCTTCAGCCAGACCCTCTCAAGATTTGCAAGAAGATAGTTTAGGATGTTGAAGGTAGGAAGCGTAACCTGCTTCCAAGACTTAAAAATAGCATTTTTCAACCAATTTATGGGGGTAAGATCCCTACTTCCAATTAAAGAGAAGCTAAGCTTCCTTACTTAGGGCCGAGTGAACCCATGAAGGATTGGCTCGTGAGCTTTACTAAGAAAGTGACTACGATGGGAGGAATCTCAAACGACGTCGCCCTTATAGGAACTTTAAGTACTATGCTTTGACATCCCCTTCAAGGATGATCTCGACCACAAAGGACCCAAAATTTATAGAGAATTCCTTGAGAGGGCCAAAGGCTACATTAACCAAAAGGAGGTCAAAGGTCTAGCCTTTAGAAAGATGATAGGAAGCAGCAACTATAACACTCAAATACCAAGCAATGGAAGGAAGAAAAGGGGCAAGCCTCAAGGGCATAATGGCTTGAGTTACTAGTCCATGATCCTTTGTCAATCTCTTTGAACTGAGCTGTGATCATGGATAGTGCCAAGCAGCAAAGGCAGGAAGGCAGTAGAGGTCGACTTTAGTAAAGGTACAACAACTACTTTTTCCTCACAGCCTCAATAGATGATATTTACCACCAAATTAGTGACCAGATCTATCTTCAATGTCCTTCCCCAATGAGGTCGAGCCTAAACAAGCGTAATTAGACTAAGTATTGTAGGTTTCATGGCAATGTAGGGTATTACACTAGCAAGTGTATTTGCCTAACGGATGGGATAGAGAGGCTAATAAAGGAAGGATAGCTACAAGAATACATGGCCGATAAGAGTAGAAAAAATGATAAGGAAAACGATCCTACAAATAATCGAAGGAATGACAGATTACGATAGGGGAAATGGTTGCGTAAATGATAGAGGAAACGATTGCACAAAGAACTGAAGGAATTTGAAGGTAGATGATATCTACGACCAAATTAGTGACCAGCCTCATCTTCAGTGCCCTCCCCAATGAGGTCAAGCCCAAACAATTGTAATTAGACCAAGTATTGCAAGTTTTATGGTGACGTAGGGTACTATGCCAACGAGTTAATAGCCTGAAGAACAAGATAGAGAGGCTGATAAGGGGTACAAGTCTGGTCGAGACTAGCAGCATGGATCTATTCTATAATCTGCTCCTTTGTAGACTAGAGAATTGCCTTCTAGATTTCCTAGTACCCCTCTGACACCCAAAATTTCTAGATTGCCTCTTTCACTATGTCAGGCATCAACCCCTTTAGCTCTTGGTTCTTCTTCCTCTAGGCCTCTAGGTCCTTTTTAACCAAACGTACCTACTCCTTCATGCTCTCAATCTCTGCGAAGAGCTCGACGATTATCATGGCGAGCTTCTTCAAGTCTTTTTGCTCCTTAAGAAGGAGAAGCTGGGCCTTGGTTCTTTGTTCTTTGCATCTTCGACTATCCATTTCTCCTCATCAAAGAGAGTTTTGAGGGCCTCAGTCTCCTTGCAAGGCTTGGCTAAGCCATTGAGCAACATTTCAATCTCTCCATAAAAGATAAGGGCCATCATTAGAGCCTGCATACAAACATTAAGATTAGAGAGGATTAGATAACAACGATTAAGGAAGCAACCGAAGAAGGAAAGTTAGAAAATACTAACATTAACCTAGGTGTGGATTTGCTCCCTATATTGCTCAAAGAGAGGAGACTCTCGGCTGCCTCCCAATCCTTGTCAAAAATGAACTCATAGATAGCCTGAAAGGTGAGGCTCAATCGAGGGGCAAGGTCGAACATATTCCCCACCTGGCCGTCGGACAGATCGTCCATGATGAAATTTTTGTCCTTTACTCGACCATTGGGTAGGAGAGGAATAGCCTTCTTAAGAAGAGGAGAGAGAAGGTCCATTATCTCTATCGGCATCTTTTCTTCTTAATGCCTAGGCGATGACGTTTTGCGTCAACCCTTTATTTTTTGGATGGAGGGGTGTTAGAGGAATGGTGACTTGTCTCCTTCCTTGAGTCTGTAACATTTGCCATTTTTTCTTGTAACTGTTAATGATAGATATATAATGACATTAAGTATTTTCTTTATGAAGTAATGTTACTAACCATTTATTTGAGAATTACGATAGGTGACGGTCATGTGAGATCAATGTGCTTAAGGTGTTCATGTCACTTATAATATGTGTATGATAAATATTTAATGTTTTAATTGCGTGTAATATTGAATGT
>CAMOHE010049940.1:0-19333 GCA_946598075.1 Artocarpus hirsutus | reverse complement strand
TTTTAAACCATACTTATCATTCTAAACTTTTGCTTTGCTTTGTTTATCAAGTGCCAATTTAAGTTGAGAGTATAGATTTAAATGGTAGAAAATGTGTTGTATGAGATCTCAACGGTCCTAGGCCTGAAGACGAGATCGATGAAAAGCGCAACTTGGCCTATTTTTCTCAAATAGAATGAAAGTTAAAATGATCGATTCACCTCGCCACCCTTAGATAGGGTTGAGCTTAAACCAACTTTGTATTCTCCATCCATTATTGCACCCGTCATTCTAAGAAGAGCAAACAAAAATGGGTAAGACCTGAAGACGAGAGTATAGATTTAAATGGTAGAAAATGTGTTGTATGAGATCTCAACAGTCCTAGGCCTGAAGACGAGATCGATGAAAAGCGCAACTTGGCCTATTTTTCTCAAATAGAATGAAAGTTAAAGTGATCGATTCACCTCGCCACCCTTAGATAGGGTTGAGCTTAAACCAACTTTGTATTCTCCATCCATTATTGCACCCGTCATTCTAAGAAGAGCAAACAAAAATGGGTAAGACCAGTAGTCAAGATAGTGCGTCTGAAATTAAGACCACTAGCATGGGATTCGATACACTCTTCATGCGTATAGGGGTGCCACGCCCAAAGGGAATGGGCTAGAACATAACACAGAAATTCCCTTCCCACCAATAATATTTTAATTACTCTTTTAATAATAATGCAACACTATATAAAAGGGGAAATAAAAAAGAGAGGAGCTAGTACCTTTCTTCTTCCAGGAAGAAAATACAATCTCTAGTTTATCTTTTTTATCCTAGAAGTCTGATAATGTATTGTACAAACTCTTAATAAGGAAAACATAATAGATGTAACTTATTAAAGAGTGAACCCACTATAAATCCAATTGTCTGATTCTTATTTTCATCCTTTTCTTTTCATTTTTATTCTATTTAATCTGTGAGAACCATGAGTGAATTGTGAGTATTGTTGGTTGATCATTTTTCACCATCAAGAATTGGCACTAGAGGGAGGGCTTTTATGTTTTGAAGACGAACAACCAACATCGTCATGATGACCAGTCATGCCAACCGTACCAAAGTCAACTCAAATAACTCTATCATGCAAGGAGGTGATAAATTACTTAAAGGTGGCCTTGAGGATCAGAAAAAAATAGACAGCTTTCACAAACCATCTTGCTAAAACAAAAGGTGAATAAAATGAGTGGACTGCTTGAAAAAATTTTGGCAGCCTTGGATGGCATTCAAGATCAAGGGGGTAACCCTTTAGATGATGACCTCGGAGACAAGGGAACCAAGCTGGTGGCCAAAATGGCAACCAGCAAGGTAACCCTGAAGGAACTAGTGAGACTGAGGGTGGCCAACGAGGAAGGGCTAACTCCATGAGTAGTCAAGAATGAAGGAGGAAAGCAAAACAGGCTTGGTTTCAAGAAACAGGCCAGCCGAATCAGCAAAGACAAAACAAAGGTCTACTTTCACTTTCCCCCAAATGTGACATTAGACTAGATACAGCCTCGGAGCGGATCATGGGTAGCCTAAGGGACCAACTCTAGAAAAGAGATTTGAGGAACCATCTACACGTGAGAAGAGCTATCTCGATAGGAAATATTCCCAAAGTGATCGATCAGCTAGCTATTAACCAACCATTAAGCAGCCTACAGGTCGATCCCAACATGATAGCTCAACAAGTAAACCAACAAATTCAAGCAGTGCTGGGACTCTCTACAGGCGAGATTAGGGGACTTATGGACCATGTTAGAAATTTCGAAGAGGAGCTTGATGTTCACCATGGGGAAGAAATAACGTGCACCACTCCATTTGCTCCATCTATTATGGCACCACCTCTTTTGGAAAAGTTTAAACCTCCATAGATGATGTCTTATGAAGGACTCACAAATCCTGATGACCGCATTAAAATTTATGAATCATACATGGACTTCTATGGTGTCCCACAAGAAATTATATGCAGCGTCTTTAGCCAGACCCTCTTAATATCTACAAGAAGATAGTTTAGGACGTTGAAGGTAGGAAGCGTAACCTGCTTCCAAGACTTAAAAATAGCATTTTTCAACCAATTTATGGGGGTAAGATCCCTACTGCCAATTAAAGAGAAGCTAAGCTTCCTTACTTAGGGCCGAGTGAACCCATGAAGGATTGGCTCGTGAGCTTTACTAAGAAAGTGACTACAATGGGAGGAATCTCAAAAGACGTCGCCCTTATAGGAACTTTAAGTACTATGCTATTGACATCCCCTTCAAGGATGATCTCGACCACAAAGGACCCAAAATTTATAGAGAATTCCTTGAGAGGGCCAAAGGCTACATTAACCAAAAGGAGGTCAAAGGTCTAGCCTTTAGAAAGATGATAGGAAGCAGCAACTATAACACTCAAATACCAAGCAATGGAAGGAAGAAAAGGGGCAAGCCTCAAGGGCATAATGGCTTGAGTTACTAGTCCATGATCCTTTGTCAATCTCTTTGAACTGAGCTATGATCATGGATAATGCCAAGCAGCAAAGGCAGGAAGGCAGTAGAGGTCGACCTTAGTAAAGGTACAACAACTACTTTTTCCTCGCAGCCTCAATAGATGATATTTACCACCAAATTAGTGACCAGATCTATCTTTAATGTCCTTCCCCAATGAGGTCGAGCCTAAACAAGCGCAATTAGACTAAGTATTGTAGGTTTCATGGCAATGTCGGGCACTACACTAGCAAGTGTATTTGCCTAACGGATGGGATAGAGAGGCTAATAAAGGAAAGACAGCTACAAGAATACATGGCCGATAAGAGTAGAAAAAATGATATGGGAAACGATCCTGTAAATAACCAAAGGAATGACAGATTACGATAGGGGAAATGGTTGCATAAATGATAGAGGAAATGATTGCAAAAAGAACTGAAAGAATTTGAAGGTAGATGATATCTACCACCAAATTAGTGACCAGCCTCATCTTTAGTGTCCTCCCCAATGAGGTCAAGCCCAAACAAGTGTAATTAGACCAAGTATTGCAAGTTTTATGGTGATGTAGGGTACTATACCAACGAGTTATTAGCCTGAAGAACGAGATAGAGAGGCTGATAAGGGGTACAAGTCTAGTCGAGACTAGCAGCATGGATCTATTCTATAATCTGCTCCTTTATAGACTAGAGAATTGCCTTCTAGACTTCCTAGTACCCCTCTAACACCCAAAATTTCTAGATTGCCGCTTTCACTATGTCAGGCATCAACCCCTTTAGCTCTTGGTTCTTCTTCCTCTCTGCCTCTAGGTCCTTTTTAACCTGACGTACCTACTCCTTCATGATCTCAATCTCTACGAAGAGACCGACGATTATCATGGCGAGCTTCTTTAAGTCTTTTTGCTCCTTAAGAAGGAGAAGCTGGGCCTTGGTTCCTTTGTTCTTTACATCTTTGACTGTCCATTTCTCCTCATCAAAGAGAGTTTTGAGGGCCTCGGTCTCCTTGCTAGGTTTGGCTAAGCCATTGAGCAACATTTCAATCTCTCCATAAAAGATAAGAGCCATCATTAGAGCATGCATACAAACATTAAGATTAGAGAGGATTAGATAACAAAGATTAAGGAAGCAACCGAAGAAGGAAAGTTAGAAAATACTAACATTAACCTAGGTGTGGATTTGCTCCCTATGTTGCTCAAAGAGAGGAGACTCTCAGCTACCTCCCAATCATTGTCAAAAATGAACTCGTAGATAGCCTAAAAGGTGAGGCTCAATCGAGGGGCAAGGTCAAACATATTCCCCACCTAGCCATCGGACAGATCGCCCATGATGAAATTTTTGTCCTTTACTCGACCACTGGGCAGGAGAGGAATAGCCTTCTTAAGAAGAGTAGAGAGAAGGTCCATTATCTCTATCAGCATCTTTTCTTCTTAACACCTGGGCGATGACGTTTTGCATTGGACCCTTTATTTTTTGGATGGAGGGGTGTTAGAGGAATGGAGACTTGTTTCCTTCCTTGAGTCTGTAACACCTGCCATTTTTTCTTATAACGGTTAATGATAGATATATAATGACATTAAATATTTTCTTTATGAAATAATGTTACTAACCATTTATTTGAGAATTAAGATAGGTGACGGTCATGTGAGATCAATGTGCTTAAGGTGTTCATGTCACTTATAATATGTGTATGATAAATATTTAATGTTTTAATTGCGTGTAATCTTGAATGTGGTACTTCGATAGGTCGATCCTGAGTAAATGGCAAGCCAAAGGTTATTGACGAGAAATCAATAGATAATTCCCAAAATTGTGGCATTGATAATTAATTTGTTGAGAAAATTCTGAATAATTGATATATTTTATCTCTTTCCTTATCCATGATTAGCTAAGGTTTGACTTTTTAAAAGAGAAGATTTGAACTTTGTGATAAGGTTTCTTAATTTGAAAAGATAAGATTTGGTAGTTATAGCAAATGATTTATTTATTTTTTCCTATCTTTCTCCATTCCCCCTTGTATAAGCATCTTTTTCTAAAAATAAAATATTTTTTGATATTAAAGAGATCATTAGCCCATCTTATAATATCATTCACGTAAATTTTTTTCTCTCCTATCGTTTTCTCTCTAAAATTTTCTTAGACACTCTTTCTTTCTTTCTCCACATATTCTTCCCCTTCTCCCCCTAATTTTCTGCAAAAATTTGAAAGAAATATTGAGTCTTTCCTTTGACAAATTCAAAGAAAATTAGAGAGGAATTGTTTCAAGGTAAGAACTCATTCTAGGTTACTACAGTAATTGTATTTTTCCCTTTAATTTGACCCCCATAACTTTGTCTACGAATTTCTGTTTGCTCTGAAATTTTAGTATGATATTTATGTATGTGTTATTTGATATTCCTCAATATTTTATGCCAATTGGAGTTTTCTATGCTAAGTTAAGAAATTTTTATTCACTATTACTCACAGTTTAATGGTTGTTGATTGGTATGTTGTGCAAAAGTACAGTCTTTGTTCATAGGCAAACGAATAATGATTTGAATAAAAATTTGCAGAAATATTCACACATATGTTAGGTTATGATCTAAAAAATTTTGTTGTGATTTGATGAATATTTGATGAGTTCTTGAATTTTCTTTAAGATAGGTTTTTATGGCTATTAAATCATTGAATTTTGGACTTCTTGCTGGTGTGACCTATTTGTATGACAAACGAATTTATTTGACAATGGGACTTTTTGTGGTATTGTATTTATATGTTTATAAGTTGTCATAAAAATTTTAGAGTTAAAGTAATTTTATTTTAATTATTTGAGTATAATGATCATGTGTTGCTTACTGCTTTATGTATTTATGGTTTATTTTGTCTTTGAATTCTAATGCATGTTTTGAATTGTTTTGAATTTCTTTGAAGCTAATTTTTAGATATGTTATAGTTTTAAGTGTCTATTGTATGCAGAATTTTTATGAAATTATTTTAGGATATAAATAATTTATTTCATGAATATTAGTTAGGGCTGCTCATTATTTTGCTATTGTTGGTTGATTCTGTGTTGTGTGTTGTGTGACTTATTTTAGTTATCTAATGGTATTTTATGGCTAAAGAAGAATTAAGGTAATTCATATATATGTTAATTATGTCCCAACAAAATTTCATGCCTTAATTGTATATGAATTGTGAATTATTGAATTATGAATACATAAGGGTCAGGCAGGTATTAGTATTGCATTTTTTGCATGAATATTTATAAGTTAGTAAAGTGTATTTACATTCTTGTAATTCTTGAGACGGAAGTATGAATAATGTCGTATGGTTTTGGATGATGTCATGAGAATGAAATTTATTTTTATTTGTATATGGATGTATGACATAAACACACTAAGAAATGAGTATATCGAGAGCGCAGTGACGTCATCGAAGATAAGGTTTAAGTAAGCAAGTCAAGTAAGTACATTCTCACCTGTAACATGATAAAAATTTACGAAAAAGCTTTAAGGACATGTTTTATGATAATTTTTAAAGTTTGTTTTTATATGTTGTTTTCTCATGAAAACTCTTGTTACAACAAGAAAGTTTAACGAATGTTTCATTGATGAGGTATGTTGAAAGTATATATATATATATATATATGTATCACTTAATTAAGTATTGCACACCCTATGTCTATGTCTATGTTTATGATGTCCAAAGTTGGACTTGTCATGTTTGGTTTGGGATTAGCTACCCCTTTCTTCTCATGACGGTGAGCCTACGATGATGATAATGGTGCAACACTTGGCCCTCAAAGATAAAATGAATGAAGTTTTAATATGGATAATGATAACGAAAGATATGGTCTATATGAAACTGTGCCAAGTGCACTACTATGTTAATGATGATTATGATTATGATGTTTTATATAGGTGTTCATAAAATGTTTTATATTGTGAGATAGGAAAGTGTACTTACTAAGTTTTGCTTACTTAGTTTATGATTATGTTGAAGATAACGGTAAAAGGATCATGGAATAGGTGGAGGGCAAGGACGGGTATGTGAGCAAGAAACGATGGATTGAAATGGAAGAACACCAAGATAGAATTTTTTTTAAAGTTTCTGAACTATGCTTTTATCTCTTTGTATGTTAAATTTATGCACTATTAAGTAAAAAGACTTGTTTTAGATTTATATTGATTTTGCAGAAGATCTGCCCGCTGATTACCCTATATCGGCTTGCTGGTCTAAATGTTTTGAAATCCTGAATTCTGCAAAGCCTTGGACGGCCTACCAGTGGTTGAAGTTCAAACTACTGGTCATGTTTGGCATGTCAATGTCTGAAGTTTGTCCTATCAAACTTTTTAAATAGATTTTAAAGTTTGCTTTAAATTTTATTTGAATTATGGTTTTATTGATTTGGCGTTGATAAACTATTTAAATAAATATAAAAGAGTTATGAAATAAATTTTTTAAAAAATGTACACATGGATCCTGAGATATGTTTAATAAACCTTACTTTATTTGAATGGTTTATCTTAAATATTGTTAATAAGGATAAATGTAATGACATTTGTGACGTCCGTAAAGGGGCATTATAGAGTCACTAGGCTTCTTTGGTGGGCAGCGTCCCTTGGCGTGGAGCCCCCCTACGAGGGCCTGAAATTTCTTAATCTCAAAAGGGAGCTTGAGGTTCAACATCTTTGCACAAGAAAATATCAATGGATAATATTAATTATTAAACGCATAAGCAGATCGCACATTAAGTGAATATGAAGTACAAATAAAGTACAAGAAAATAAAAGCATAGAAATAAAAAATATATATATACATATAATATTATACTAATATGGTCCTTATGTTTGTTTGTTTGTTTCCCGACAACAGTACTAAAAAAACTTATTTGTGTCTAAAAGTATATGCTCAATATAACCTGAAGTATAAAGTTGTTCAAGTAATAAAACTTAATGAATCTAAGGTCGATCTCATAGGAAAAAGGTATTAGAAAGGTCCGATATATTAGTTCTATTATTCTTAGTTGAAGAATTTGAGAATTATAGTTAATTTTATTTATAATTTATTTACAATATTTACACATATTACTTTTTTCATTTTTAGATTTTTTTGTGATTTTTGGAATTTCAACAACAAGAAATGTGATTTAAATTAGAATGATAAATGGAATTTTAATAAGTGAATTTTAACTTAGAAGATAGAACTTTAATAATAAGTGCAATCGATTTTAATAGAAACAATAATGTTAACAAACATTGAGGATTAAAGGTTCAATTTTGGCAATTAACTTAAATGTGTTTTAGTTTTTTCTAAACTTATTTATTAAAATGGTTTAAGTATGCAATATGTCATCCTTTGTCTATAATAAATCAAGAGTTACCAAGTATTTAATGTGTCAATTTATGTCTATAGAGCATCAAAAACTGATTTTTAACAAATATGTATGTTTTCAAATTAACTTACTAAAATTACCAACAAAATTTACCATTAAGTATTTACTATACCATTTCATGTCTACGAATAATTAAAGTATTCTTAAGCATTACATATACCATTCTATGTCTATGATAAATCAAAACTTAAATTTGCAAGAATTTTAGTTTGGTTAATATGAAAATCTTAAACTTTCTAGAAATGATTTTACATTATTGCAAATCAGAAAACTTAGAAAAACTAAAAATATTTATCTTGATTTTGCCAAAATATCCCCCTCTTTCCTCAACAAAGGGAACTTTAGAAAGTTATGGTGATGGTAGAAGCATACATATTTTTACTAAGTATAATTATTTTACAACATAAACACTAGAATTATTTTACAAAACATATAACTAAAATATAGAAAAAAAATAAACTAAGAAGAGAGAAGAAGAGAATTTACTCCAAAGTATGGACAATGATTTGAATTACATGAAGGGAATTGGGGTATTTATTGTAGAAGAAAATCTACTATTTATAAGAATTTTTACATTTTTTATTCTTTTTTATGATTTTTATTATTTTATTGGGATATTTTAGGTTGAAAATGAGTAGGATGCAAATTGAATGATAGAGAATTTTTTAGAATAAATATTTTGTAGCAACCTACGTTTTTGTTCTTGAATTTTTTTATTTTTTCCCTTTTTTTCTTTTTTTTTTCTTTTCTTTTCTTTTTCTTCCACGGATTCAGCTGAAGAGTGTGCTGATTAATTGTGATAATCCTGTCTGACACGGCACATGGATAGACGAGCAGTAGTCGCTATATCACTGACCAAACTCCGTTCAATGGTGCGGATAGAGTCAGCATGTCAGAAGTCAAAGTGTGTACAAAAGTCAATGAGCGCTTTGGACTTTTTTACTGGCCGCGAGATCAGTCTTTGGCGGGCCAATCCAACTGCTAAGGAATCGATCACAAGAAGATGAGAAACATAGGATCAGCGAGGGGAGGGCGGACACGCATACCGCCGGGATGCGTTCGAGATGAGGATCGATGGTTCAGGTAATGCCACGTTTTCATCTTGTTTTTTCATTTTCTTTTTTTTTTTGTTTTCTTGATCATTTTAGGTCTCTTTTGCCCCGTTTTCGTGCCTTTTTTTCTCTATTTTTCTTACAAATTTCAAATCTAAACTAAAATAAACAAACTAAAATAATTTTCACAATAATTGAAAATATTTATTTTAAAATAAAAAACACAAAAATTACTAAAAATATATTAAAACTTGTAAAATTAACAAACCTTAATACATATACTATTTAAGACTCGGGATTATTTTTAGAAATTACTAGAAACATAATAAAACATATTTAAAAACTCAAAATTTATTCACAAATATTTTAAGAATTAAAATAAAATCTCATAATAATATTATTACCGTTTTCATTATTTTTGAAATAATTAATTATAAAACACACAGAAATGATTCTAAAAATTACTAAAAATATTACTAAACATAAAAACACACTAAAAACAAATTTTTAAATATATTTTTACATAAACACACTAAAATACTAATTATCACACAAATGTTATAATTAAGGACTTTAATGAGAAATAAAAGCACAAATAAATTATTTATCCTTGAAAAATGTACACTTTTGTAGTCTCATCATATATATATATATATACAATATTATATTAGATACCATCATGTTAATACTGTTGGAAAAACATGGTTTATTAACCATGTTATGTGGCCATTTTAAGGCATGATTATGAGGGGGTTTTATTTGGTTTGAAGATCAAATTAAGTTGAAGTTCTCCCTTGCAAGAGCTTTAAAATGATATATTATATGATCAAAATGAAAGTGGGTGAATGAAACCCAAAATATATAGCTTAAAAGCCTTGATAAAGTGTTTTGAAGATGATTAAATCAGAGGCAATTTATAAAATGAAACCTCTGAAATTAATCCTACATAAAGATAGTTTAATTGCATGCTTAATGGTTGAATTAATACCTGATTATGGCCTTAAATTTTTTTTTTATAACATCTCTCCATATTTGACTATAAATTGGCATCCAAGTCTTAGCTTTTCACACTCAAAAATCACATAAGCTTCTACTCATGTTCTCTCTAGTGCTAGATTTTAGTGATAGAGTTTGGGTTGTTTTAAGTTCATCAAAGTAGTGATGAAGTGTGCATTAGCTACTAGTATGCCATTATGTTCTGACTGTTCAACCCTCATACACTGACAATGAGTGACGAATCTATTTTAAGGACACCATGTAGAACACAGACCTAGGCTTTTCATTGTTAAAATTTGTTTGTGTTCTATATGTTTTTATTGTACTTATTATGATTCTATATTTGCATTATTTTGATATAATTATCATTTATATTTTAGCAATCTTATTTTTCCATTGTATTGCGATACTGACAAATAGTCTTTTAAAATTTTCTTATAGCCAAAAGAAATAGTATTCATCAATATAAGTATAGAATAATATATAACTAATAAATTATTACACAAATAACTCTTTAATAAATGCCTATTGTTTCAACTTGGTCCGCGAATTCTAGTTTCAAAAATTATACTACTCGAGGCTTACAAAATGAAAAATGCTACATCATTTATTTTATCACTCTCTTTGTTATCCTTCTGTGTCATTTTATTTTCCAATAAAAATAATAAATAATTATAAATATTTATAATACTATTTATTACAATTCTACCACTCTTTTACTAGAATTGTTTTCCTCATTTCCTCTTTGTTATTTTAGAAGTACGTTGTCATCATTGTTTTTGTTGTTTATAAGCGATTACTGTTGAACATGTATGCCCTAAGGAGTAAAAAATGCAATATGTTTTTGGAAACAATTTTTATCAATAAAGAATTTATTTATTATTCATATATCAAATCTTGTCTTCTTTATGTTCATATTTGTTGAATGTATGTTAAGCAAACAAAAGTCTAAGACTATCGGTCTAAACCTTTAAGAATTGGTCATATGATGGACAGATTATGCAGAAGACATGATTCTTAAGGTAACGGTCTAAATCATAAGATCTACAATCGAGGAAATAAAGTTTGGCGCTTTATTCATATAAAGATTGTTATGTTATCTATATCTTTAATGGGAGATGGTTTGTCTTGGCCATCGGAGGAGGACTCCGTGAATATAAACATTGGCACATTGTCATAGGTGATGATATATTGGATCGGGACATAAAGTGAATTGATTTAGATTAATAATTCTATCTTAGCAAATCGATTCACTTTAGACAATCATAGTGGGCCTGTTGTTTTGACTTATGTCTTTTGACGTACCAAAGGGTGACATTCACATTTTAATAGTAGTACGCATGCCAGTATGTTAGAGGCATGACTCTTGATAGCATAGACTTGTTATTCATAGATATGAAATCCATAGCTCCTTTTTAAGAGTAGTTGATATCCTCTTATATGTGTTATCCTGTAATTGAAAAACTCAAGTGCTCAACTATTTGGATACATAGGTGTAACTGAATGGTATACTGTCTTTGGATGGCAAGTTTTTCAATGGTGAGATAATGGAACGTAAGATAAAAATAATCGAGAAGGTAAGACAAAATTTATCCTTAAGTGGATTATGGATAATTATATGAGGATACGATACATTATGATATGTCATGGAGACTTTGCTACACAAGCTTCGTAATTCTATATAGTTCGAGAATGCAGCTTTAAGCTTTTAGTAGAGTAGCGTTAGAACTGATAATTATGAAATATATATATGGGATATTGGGTTTCATAATTATCGAGAGCTTGAATTATATAGGTCCATCAGGTCCTCTTTGCTAGCTCATTAAAATCATGTAATGATACGACGTGTTTTTTCAATAATCGGTGATTTATGTCAAATTGTCAAATTGGCTAAAATTCGATAGGATCAAATAATTCATGTGTGTATATAGGTTGAATTAATTTTATAAAAATTAATTCAAGATATACTTGTTAAATTATTGGGATAAGATAATTCATGTCTGTTTATTGGTTGGATTAATTTTTGAATTAATTCAAGATAAACTTGTTGAATTATCAGAAATATTTATTTTCCCAAAGATTATCTAAATATGACTATTTTAATCAAATTACTTCTCTATTGGGTTATTTAAATTTAAATTGAGGCTCCATTCCAAGAATATCAGGTGGGAAATAAAGATTCGTAGGGATCTTTTGTCGTAGGTTTGGCAGGCTGATCTACCAATTCAGCCTGCTGACCGAACGATAAATAGATCACACATTTTCACATGGATTTAATCAGATATTGATTCTGATTTGAATTTTTGAGGCCTAATCTAACAAGGACCGACTCTTAGGCCAACCTCTACATAAAGGGGAGTGAGACTCGTTGTTATTAAGATCAATTGAGAGATTAAGTATGAAACTCTATTGGTGAGACTTTGAAACTCCCTGTGAGCTATTGTTTACACATCACGAACTATAGCTTTAGGTTTTCTCAATTGGTTGGAAGGAGAGTCGCCTAGTGGAAGAGCTGTACGAGTGTGACCACACACACATAGAGGTCGTGGATGGAGAATAGCAAAGAAGATCAGTTGGTTGAGGCTCTTCTAAAACGTTACTTCTCTTGATTGATTGCGAAAGCTTTTCAGCATCTACAAGGTTAGTAAGGTCTAGTTAATTTTTGATTATAGTGTGTCAAACTTATGTTTAGGAAAACACTTTGGTATAAAAATTTTTAAAATTTTACTACGTATGATTTTTCCAATAATTGGTATCAAAGACATGTTTTTTTACATAAATTTACGAATTTATGATCATACTATATATAAAAATTATGTGTTCTTGATCTCTCCTATGCTTGAATTTAATTTTATTGAGAGTTGGTCCTCTAATGTTTCTATAGATTTTTATGTTATCATAGATTATATGGTGAATGTTTATTAATTAGTTATGGTTGATTAAATTATTATTTAATTATTAATTAATTAATTAATTTATGTCGGTTATAGTTCTTTAGAGGTTAGGATGTGTATCTAGGTTTTCCTTGTAATTAGATGGCGGACTATCATCTCCGTCTAGGAATTATTATTTAATTTTAATTTTGTAAGAATTTTGTAATTAAAAAATTATTCGGAGAAGATGAATCTAAAAGGCGGATCTAGAAGATGGATGATGGCGTTCCTAGGTATTTCTTGAGTCACAAATTTTATGTTTTTGAATTGTTGAAAATGAAATTGATAAATTGCATTAAAAATTATATTTTCCAAAAAGCGTGATTTCTACTCGGTCGGCATGCCAAATCTTTGGGTCCAACAGGTTGATGGTAGCAAATCTGTAGGTCAGACTTGAAGTTTGGTAGGCTGTTAATAGGATAGAAATCTGGTGGCTCTAGTAGCAGGTTAAACTTTCCAGTTCGACAACCGAACTGTCATGATCGGTAGGTTGACCTGAAAAGATCAGTAGGCCTATCATACAAATCGACATGCCAGCAGAGAGCTCAAATTTTTTTCAGAAAAGGTGTAGTTTTTGATATAGTTTTGATTTTATTTTTGGGACAATTCTAAGAAACATTAAATTTGGATATGACCAAAAATATAGTGTTTTTGATCTATGTGGGATTAAAAACTTGAAGATGAAAATTACATGAAGAATGATACAATTTGAAGATTCAAGGATGAAGAATCAATAATATGTCTTGATTATTCTCTTGTAATCTTTGCTTTCTTTTCTCTAGGGTAGAACCATAATATTGCGGTTATTTATTATTATTTTGCTTGTGGCTTTACATGATTGCTTTGCTTGTCTACATTATAATATGATTTGCCATGTACATTGATAACATGCCATATAGAATAGGGAATACCACTCAATTAAAATTATTTATACATATTTCTTAAAATAAAACCTTGATTTTAAAAGAATGAGTGGGAGAAGGTTTTCAAAGAGAGAACCTATGGCCTCCATCGCTGGTCCATAGGTCCATAGGTAGGACATGGTGGTTTTGGCCCCTAAGAAGGGACTTCATCATGTACCAAGTTGGATCTCTGAGAAGATAAGATATTTTAGCATGATTTATCATTGCACATCCCTAGGTGGTGATTATAAATTATGGATAAAATATTAAAATGATGGTTATACATTCATATTGATTTTATTATTAACCTCCCTTAGGAGCTCTGTTAATAAAATTAATGGCCAAAGAAATGGTTATTAATATATGCTAGATCATACAAGTTCTAAATGGTATATATTAATCAAGAGGGGATCCATATTCCTGATTGAATTTGGCATGACTCCCTTAGGAGCTCATTAAAATTTGAGTTGGGAATTATTGTTGTAAGGTTGTGATTTTTCAAGGTTTTGACACATAAACACATTTGTATAATTTACATGATTGTGTTATCTTACTAAATTATTGTGATACGTTTGCTTATGTTTAGTATATAATTCTTTATTGTAGATTAAAAATGTCTAAAAATGCTTTAACATTGATACTTGACAAAAACCAATTAAACGGAGAGAATTATAATGATTGAAAACTGAACTTAAACATCATCTTCTCCTTTGAGAAATTAAAATTTATGCTAATGACACCTTGTCCTCTCGAGCCTATGAGAGATTCCACTAATGATCAAATCTAAGCATATGATCGTTGGAAAGATACTAATAATTAGGCCCGCTGCTATGTTATGGCCAGCATGAACAACGTGCTGTAGGCTTAACATGAGGATTATGAGACTATTAAGCAGATCTTAGATAATCTAGAAGACATGTTTGAAGGCCAGGCCCTAACAAAGTGGCAAGGGGTGCTTCAAAAACTCTTGAACTATAAGCAGAGACTGGGGATGTCTGTAAAAGAGCATATGATGTTGGTTACGGGTTACTTCGCTGAGGCTCAAACCAATAGAGCTGACATCGATGCTGAAACTCACGTGACTATGGTCTTGGAGACTCTGTCTAAGGAATTTATTCCATTTAGAGCTACATTTAATTTAAGCAATAGACGGGATATGACCTTAACATAGTTGATGAAACAATTTTAGGAGTTTGAACTGCTGATTAAGGAGTCTCCTGCTGGTGGTGAGGCCAACTTGGCAGTTGTGTCTGGTTCCAATCCCAACCTAGGGAATGGAAAGAAGCAACGAGCTAAGAACAAGAAGTGTTCTGTTCCTATAAATGGCAAGAACAAGAAAAAGAAGAAAAAGAACCTGAAGAAGCTTAAGTGCTTCTTCTGCGGGAGGGTCGGGCACATTAAGAAGAATTGCAAGGACTTCCATTTACCAAGGAGGGGTTCAAAGATACGAGAAGTCTGCTTCATGAAGACTTCATACTTTGGATGGGCGATGGATCCTTGGTCTAAGCTAAAGATAATTATAGGAATTTAATTTTGTGAGATTATTTTTATGTTTCTAAATTTAAAAAGAATTTAATTTCTGTAGCTTGTTTATTTAAAGACTCCTATTTGGTTTCTTTTAATAATAAAGTGGTGATTTGTAAAAATAAATCTTTTATCTATTCTGGATGGATGCAAAATAATCCATATTTTATCAAACCTAAGATGGACTTACTACTTAATGCTGAGTGAATGATAATAACTCTAAAAGACTTAAGACTTCTCACTCTAATGAGACTTATCTTTGGCATTTACACCTTGGCTATATTAACTGAATAGGATTCAAAGATTGGTAAGGGATGGACCTTTGAGTCACTTAAAAGTGGAATCTATACCACAATGTGAATCTTTTTTGGAGGGTAAAATGACCAAAATACATTCAGGTCTAAGGGCAATACAACTGAAGGGATTCTAGAACTTATGCATAGTGATGTTTGTGGACCGATGAACATTTGAGCATGAGAAGGGTATGGATACTTCGTCACTTTTATTAATGATTACTCAAGGTATGGGTATGTGTGCCTGATGCACTACAAAAGCAAAACTTATGACAAGTTTAGGGAGTTTCGGGCTATAGTGGAAAAGCAATTGGGTAAACCTATAATGGCACTTCAATCCGATCGAGGTGGTGAATACCTTTCTGATGAGTTCTTGGGACATTTATTAGATAATGACATTTTATCCCATTTGACTGTGCTAGGCACTCCGTAGTAGAATGGCATAGCGGAGAGAAGGAACAGGACTTTATTGGACGTGGTTAGGTCCATGATGAGTTATTTGTCATTACCTTTGTCTTTTTGGGGATATGCTCTACAAACTGTATGTTATATTTTGAACAATATGCCTTCAAAATCAGTTCCTAAAACTCCTCATGAGTTGTGGACGGGCAAGAAGGCATCCTTAAACCATATTTGCATATAGGGATGTCTGGCTCATGTCTTGTTTACGGATGCAAATAAGTTGGAAGCACGGTCAGAAGTTTGCGTGTTTGTAGGATATCCAAAAGAGACTAAAGGGGGTTATTTTTATAACCCAAAGGAAAATAAAGTCATGGTTTCGACTAATGCAACTTTCCTTGACGAGAGTTACATGGACAACTTTAAGCCTCGAAGCAAAGTGGTAGTCAAGAAGTTAAGGAGTGATCTGATCACTCCGGGGGTTTTTGTAGAAACCACTCCAATTGATGTAGAAAAACCAAATGAACTCGAAAAACAACCTAAGGGGCTTCGGTATAGTGGTAGGATCGGGTGTCAACCTTAGAGGTATATGTTCAATGATGAGACCTTCTTGGTTGAACCAAATGAATATGATAGGGATCCTTACACTTATGCAGAGGGTATGGAGGATGTTTACTTGAAACTCTAGATAGAGGCCATGAACATAGAGATGAAGTTAAGTCTATGGAGACTAATCAGGTTTGGGAGCTTGTGGATCTTCCTGAACGGGTAAAACCCTTAGGGTGTAAGTGAATCTACAAGAGGAAAAGAGGAGTGGATGCAACGGTCGAAACCTTTAAGGCTAGACTTACACACAAAAGGAAGGAATTGATTATAAGGAAACCTTTTTTCCTGTAGCCATACTTAAGTCCATTCGGATTCTTTTGTCCATAGCTGCCGCTCTTGACTATGAGATTTGACAGATAGATGTCAAGATAGCCTTTCTAAATGGCTATCTTGATGAGTCTATTTATATGGAATAACCAAACGAGTTCAAGGTCAAGATCAAGAAGGTAAGGTTTGTAAGTTGCAAAAATCCATATATGTACTTAAGTGGACTTCTCATTCTTGGAATATAAGATTTGATCAAGTGATTAAAACTTATGGGTTCGCACAAAATGTGGACGAACCATATGTGTGCAAACATATTAAGAATGAAAAGATGGTTTTTCTACTACTCTATGTAGATGATATTCTGCTAATTGGCAATGACATTAGGGCATTGTCATTGGTCAAATCATGGTTACCAAGCAGTTTGCCATGAAGGACTTGGGCGGGGCTAATTTTGTTCTCAGTATCTAGATTTTTTGGGATAGGAAGAACAAAATGATTGCTTTGTCCCATGATGGCTACATAGATAAGACTCTTAGGAGGTTTGCATTGTAGGATTCTAAGAAAGGTGGGCAACCATCTAGGTCTAAAATTACTCTTTCTAAGAAACACTCTCCAAAGTCTAAGGAAGAAAGAGAATATATGAAGAAGGTGCCTTATGCTTTGGCAATGGATAGTCTCTTGCATGCCGTGCTTTGCACACTATCAAATATTTGTTATGCGATCGGGATTATAAGTCAATTTTAGGCAGATCTAGGACTGAACCACTGGGTTATGGTTGAGTATTTTTTCAAGTACTTGAGAAGGACTCGAGGGTACATGCTTATGTATTTGGGTGAGGATTTGACTCTTCTAGGATACACCGACTCGGATTTCCAATCCTGTCTAGATTCAAGAAGATCAACTTCTAGTTTTGTGTTTACTCTAGGCGACGATGCCATCAGTTGGAGAAGTATGAAGTAAGATTGCACTACGGATTCAACGATAGAGGTGACTAAGCTAGTGATGCTTCGAAAGAAGTAACGTAGCTCCACAAGTTTCTTGAGGATCTTGAGGTAGTTTCCGGTATGGATAAGGCAGTATCGCTATAATATGATAGCAGTGTAGTAGTAGCTAATGCTAAGGAACAAAGATTTCACAAGAAAAGTAAGCATATTAATCAAAAGTATCATATGATAAAAGACTTCGTTAAGGGCGGGCATGTCACGGTATGTAAAAGCTCGTCAGAGGATAATTTAGTTGATCCATTCATGAAGACACTTACTAGGAGAGTCTTCGAGAGGCATGTGGAAGGTACGAGGATGCGAGATTTGTTATATTTACTCACTTAGTGCAAGTGGGAGATTGTTGGACATGTATGCCCTAAGGAGTAAAAAATTTAATATGTTTTTGGAGACATTTTTATTAATAAAGAATATATTTATTATTCATATATCAGATCTTGTCCTTTTTACGTTCATATTTGTTGAATGTATGTTAAGCAAAAATAGTCGGAGACTGTTGGTCTAAACCTTTAAGAATTAGGCATATGATGGATAGATTATGCAAAAGACATGATTCTTAAGGTGATGGTCTAAATCATAAGATCCACAATCGAGGGAATAAAGTTGGACACTTTATTCATGTAAAGATTGTTATGTTGTCTATATCTCTAATAGAATATGGTTGTCTTGGCCATTGGAGGAGGACTTTGTGAATAGAAACATTGGCACATTGTCATAGGTGACGATGTGTTGGATCAAGACATAAAATAAATTGATTTAGATTAATAATTCTGTCTCGACAAATCGATTCACTTTAGACAATCACTTGTGTTGTATCTTAATTCTGAGATGAATAGTGGGCCTGTTGTCTTTACTTATGTCATTTGATGTACCAAAGGGTGACATTCATATTTTAATAGTGGTATGCTTGCCGGTATAGTGGAGGCATGACTCTTGATAGCATAGACCTGCTATTCATGGATATAGAATCCATAGCTCCTCTTTAAGAGTTGTTGATATCCTGTTAGATGCATTATCCTATAATTGGAAAACTGGAGTGCTCAACCCTTTGGATACATAGGTGTAATCGAATGGTATGCTATCTTTAGATGGTAAGTTTTCAAATGATAAGATAATGGAACATAAGATGAAAATAATCGGGAAGGTAAGACAAAATTTATCCATAAGCCAATTATGGATAATCCTATAGGGATACGATACATTATAATATGTCATGGAGACTTAGCTACACAAGCTTCGTAATTCTATATAGTTCGAGAGTGTAGCTTTAAGCTTTTAGTGGAGTAGCGTTAGAGCTAATAATTATGAAATGCATATATGGGATAATAGGTTTCAAAGTTATCAGGAGCTTGAACTATATAGGTCGATCAGGTCCCCTTTGCTAGCTCCTGTAACAATACGGCATGTTTTTTCAATAATTGGTAACTTGTGTCAAATTATTAAATTGGCTGAAATTTGATAGGATCAGATAATTCATGTGTGTTTATCAATTGAATTAATTTTATGAAAATTAATTCAAGATAAACTTGTT
>CAMOHE010049939.1:13991-63997 GCA_946598075.1 Artocarpus hirsutus | reverse complement strand
TATTATTATTTATATTCATATCCATATATTATATATTATATACAACATTTTAATATTAATATATTGTTAAATAGTAATTCTATGATTATTATAAATTAATATTTTTATATAATATAAAGAAAGTATTATATTGATATAAAATAATAATTGTTTAATAATAACGATATTAATAACATTAAATATTCATAGTAATATTAATGTTCAATTATATATAATATAATTTTATTATTTATATTTATATTGTTATTATTTAATATTAGTATTAATATATTATATTGATACATTTAATGTTAATACTATAAATTATTTTGTTAATTATACACGATTTCTATGTACAACCAAACACAGTAATGTATTATTTCTAGAAATCTAATAGAAGATTACTATTTATAACCAAACGTGATAATATTGGTTCTTGGGAATCATATTCCCTACCATCATTTTTTCGGGAATATGATTCATACTGATTACTGCATACCAAACACCCCTAAGTCACCTAAGCCCTTTAATCAAAACATCAGTAAGAAATAAGAAAATGCTATCAAAACTACTTCAGTCAAAACTCTAAAGTTGTGTGTGTGTGCTCCAAACCATAACCTTTTAAATACAGTCCATAACACATAGCATCAAAAAAATAAAGAAGTGAAAGCCTTAACTCTATTACCCTTATGGGTATTATAAATATCTTAGCGCTAGAGTTTCTCTTATAAGGTTAGAATGGAAACAGTTCACACTTAAGTGAAAAGCCAATTTTTAGGACAAGTAATAAACCAAACATTAATCAAATAAAAGGCTAATCAACTACTTGCAACATTCCACCATTCTTACCACAAACAAAAAGCCTTAAATTACAAAACAACATAAACAAACTCTTTCTTTTCTTTTAACTTTTTATTTATTTTGTGCAAGAGACAACATGCAATTGAAAAGCAGATGTAGAAAGACGTTCTTTTGATTAGCTGCTATGTAGTACCTGATAGAATTACAACCAAACTGCATAAATTTTGTGAAGTGTTGCCCTTGCTCTTTCTTTTCAATTATATATATATATATATATATATATCTATTTTTTAAAAAATTTACCATACATGGCTTCACTACAAAAGATCATTCCTATCTAACCAAAATTCATCCCTCAAACAAAGGAACTAGACATAGCAAAGACTATGTAATAATGTCCCTAATAGTGATTTTACAAACTTAAAAGATTAAAGAAAGGTCAAAAGTTTTTTTTCTCAACTCTCACAACTCATCAAAAAAGGAAACGCTTAAACATAAGAATTTTTCTCAACTAAAATGCCTTAGCAACCATCTTACTACAAGGTTTAGCATGTGCACAAAAAGAACTATGGAAATTACTTCTTAGTAATTAAGATAGCAAAAACTGACTTAAACTAAACATTTCGAAATCATGCTCAAATAACTTTACAAAAATTTTGACCTAAATATCAACATAACAAAAATTAATCCTACACAAAAAAATGCTCACCACCCCAACCTAGGTCGAATAGCATCCTCAATGTCTAAAGATATGTACAATGTGAAGAGAACAAGGAAAGAGAACACCTGGATGATGAACATGCCACATATGAACACAACTGAAATAACCTCAAAAGATTCTCAAACCAAAAAAATGTAGAACAAAACAAAGTAAACTAAATTCATACCAAACATACAAAAGTAAAACAAAATAACTACAATTAAAAATATGATACAAAAGAGTGGAAGCAAACTACACAAAGTTTGTAAATTGGAGCCACGAAAGTAATCTCTCTAGGCCAATTCACCCCCTCTATGTAGTGCTTCAGTCTTTGACCATTGACTCTAAATACTCTTCCATTGCTCAAGTCCTCGACCTTGACAACACCGTTAGGAAAGACTTATTTGACCATAAAATGGGCTAGTCAACCGCAAGCTCAACTTTCTTGGGTGGAGATGTAAATAGGAGTCATTAAGTTGCATCTGCTGATTTGGCTTAAGGTTCTTCCTCAAAATCTGCTTGTCATGGGTCACTTTCATTTTTGTGTTGTAGATCCTGGAGTTGTTGTAAGCATCATTCCTTAACTCTTCAATGTTTGATAGTTGGAGTTTTCTTTAGACACCTGCAGTACTAAGATCAAAGTTAAGGGCCTTGATGGCCTAATAAGCCTTATGTTCAAGCTTTACAAGTATAAAGACAAGCCTGTAGGGAAACATTCTAAGAGAGCACTTGTAAGCACTACGATATGCCTAGAGAGTGTTAAGTAGACGTAAGAACCAATCATTGCATTCCGGATTTATTTTTTCTAGAATCTGTTTGATCTCCATATTTGCCAACTTAGCTTGGCCATTTGTCTATGGATGGTATGTAGTTGAAACTTTATGAACAACACCATACTTGCATATGAGAGCCTCAAAATAGTGGTTGTAGAAGTGAGTGTCTTGATCATTGATGATAGCTCGTGTCATACCAAACCTAGATTGTACATTTTCTTTCAAGAACTTCATGATAGTTACATTATCATTAGTTCGACATGGCATAGGTTCAACCTATTTGGAAATGTAGTCCACAGTGAAGAGAATATAGAGGTATCTAGAAGAAGGTGGAAATGGTCCTATAAAGTCTATTTTGCAACAATTAAATATTTTTATTAAGAGAATCGAGTTTAAGGGCATTATATTGCAACGGCACAAAGCACCTAACTTTTGATACCTCACACAGGATTCACAAAATTTGTAGTATCCTTGAACAAAGTAGGCCAATAAAGACCACATTATAAGATTTTTACGCTAGCCTTCTTCATAAAGAAGTGACCACCACATGCATCATTATGGCAAAAGTTCAAAACACTTGTAACCTCATCCTTAGGAATGCAGCGTCACATAATTTGGTTGGGATAATATTTGAAAAGATATGGATTATCCCAATATAAATTATGCACCTTGACCAGGAATTTGCATTTATCTTGAACACTCTAATAGGAAGAAAGTTTGCCAATCACCAAGTAGTTGATGATGTGAGCGTATGAAGGCAGCTTGGTGAAGCAAAGATATGTTTATTAGGGAAATCATCTTGAATAGATGGGTCATCAAAGGATGCATTGATTTCTAATCAAGATAAGTGGTTTGCCACCATATTCTCAACCCCCCTTCTTGTCCTTGATAGTCAAGTCAAATTCTTGCAATAGAAGGATCCACCTACTTAATCATGCCTTAGCATCCTTTTTGGAAGAAAATACTTAAGTGCAAAATGATTTGTGAAGATGGTAATAGGGGAACCAATCAGATTAGCAAGAAACTTGGCAAGTGCAAACACTATAATGAGCAACTTTTTATTAGTGATTGAGTAGTTCATATGAGAATTATTTAGAGTTCTGCTCGTGTGGTACACAATGAAGGGCTTCCCTTCCCTTCTTTATCCTAGGACTGCCCCTATAACATAGTTGCTTGTGTCACACATGATCTCGAATGACAGGCTCTTATCCAATGACTATATGATGGAGGCATAAGTCAACTTTGCCATAAGTGTTTGGAAAGACTCTTTACACTCTTGTGTCTAATTGAACACGACGTCTTCGACCGGGAGGTTACATAACGGATGAGAAATCGTTGAAAAATTTTGTATGAACCTCTTGAAGAAACCAACATCTCTTGCAAGTAAGAGATGAGCTCAATCTTAGATTGATCAACCTTAAACCCTCTCTCAGAAAAGATGTGCCCTAAGAGTATGCTAGATGGCACCATGAAGTTACACTTCTCCCAGGTCAACCAAAGCTTGCCCGAATTCATGGACCCCAATTTGGCAAGAAGTTGGGCAACTCGGATCTTCGTATTTTAGTGGTGACTTCTTCTCGATCATCACACTTACTTGCCCTGTCAAGAATTCATAGGGTGTATGGCATAGGGTAGTCCGAACCATTATTGTAGTTATGAACAGTGCAAAACTTTCATATGCTACAGTAAAAACAATTTTAACTAATGGTTCCCACCACTATGCCAAACACCTTATTAGTCTTCTTTACACGGTGCTTCCTTATAACAGTGCATGAATCCTTGATAACCTTGGCATAAGTTGTCACTTGCTTAATCACATGCAACATATGAAGATTAATCTTCATTTATGTTAAGTGCTCTAGGATCTCACCTTGATGTTGTAATACTTAAGGAAAAATTTATTATTAAATCCAATATTTATTTGGATTTAATTAATGAATTTATCCTTATATATCGTATTTATATGAATTAAGATAAAGTATATATGAACAATGTTAAGACAGAATTTGTCTGTAAATTTTGTACAATTTGGGATTTATCAATGTACAAATTTTGTGAGCTTAAATATTTGAAAATTTATAAATAATATCCATAAAATGATATTTATATTATAATTAATTATAATAATGTGATATAAATTAATAAATAATAAAAGTGCTAATTAAAGAAGAAAGGCGTGCCACAACCCAAAATAGTGTAAAAGATTCATAATGTAGAGACTGTTTTAGCAAAAACACAGATATATGGGATATTGTGTTGGGATTGAAAAAATGAATCAAAAAATAAGTTATAATATTTTAGACTATTTGGATATATATTTCTTCAATTATACCCTAACAGCATAAGAAAAATATAGAACGGTATAAAATTACACTGTATAAAAAGCTAAGGGACCCACCAAGGGACGCAATTAAGCCACTACACCCCTTGATGTGGCTCAATCCCTCCATGCCAAACTAACTTAACTTTAACCCTAATGATAATTAAATGGTGATTAACCATAGTGAGTCACCATAATGCCACATAGATCTAGGAACAAAAACTTTATTTTCATGGTTAATGTGAGGAAAAATTTTCCCTTCTTTTTCTCTTGCATTGGCAGCCTTAGCATCCCCTCCCTCAAAAATTTTCTCAAATCAAACTCTTCACAAAGACATCTTTTAAGCAAGTCTTAAGCCAAGACCAAGTTCAAAGTTCAAGATTGGGCGATTTTAAAAGGTAAAGTCTTAGACTTTCTCTAAGTTTTTCTATGGTTTTCTTTAGGATTGAAGGGGGATTTGATAAGGGTTTTCTTACCATGGTTCATGCCTAGGAAGGTTGACAAAATCAAGCTTGTTGAAGGTGCATAAGCTCACCAATTTTTGGTAAAATTCTAACGTCCTATTTCTAAGTTTATGGTTGTTTTTTCTCCTTTTTTGTTTTTTCAAGTATGGTATGCAATTATTTAAGTTGGCCTATGGCATGTTTAAATAATTTTATAGTATGTTATGGTGATGAATGGTTAGAAATCTAGGGTGGTTATGGGCTTGAAATTAAATTTGGTTAATGTCATTGTTTTGTAATTGTTATTTGTTTAACAATTTTTTTTATTTATTTTTTGTTGTCCTATTAATTTTGAACTTATTTGGTAGAAATTACTAGACTGACATATGTTTTGATCAGTAATGGCTAATTAATTATATATATATATATATATATATATATATTAAAAGGATTTATAATGCATTAGGTAGACATACCCATATCTTGAGCAATCATCAATAAAAGTGACAAAGTACTCATACTCTCCACGTGCCCTGATGCTTATAGGACTACAAACATCATTATGTATAAGTTCTAACCCCTTCGGCCCTATTGCCCTTAGACCTAAAAGGTCTTTTGGTCATTTTGCCCTCTAAATAAGATTCATATTACGGAATAGATTCCATCTCTAAGTGACTTAAAGGTCCATCCCTTACCAACCTTTGAATCCTATTTAAGCTAATATGGCCTAATCATAAATGCCAAAAATAAGTCTTATTAGAGTGAGAAGTTTTAAGTCTTTTAGAGTTATTATTAATCTTAGTGTTCAACAGTGAGTCCATCTTAGGTTTGATAAAATATAGATTGTTTTGTATCCATCTATCACAGATAAAAGATTTGTTTTCACAAATCACAACTTTATTATTAAAAAATACTAAATAAGAGTCTTTAAATAAACAAACTACAAATATTAAATTCTTTTTAAGTTTAGGAACATAAAAACAATCTTTCAAAACTAAAATCCTATAATTATCAAAATAAAAATGGACGTCTCCTACTACTTCAGTCAACACCAAGGATCCATCGCCCATCCGTAACGTGAAGGGCTCATGTAGCAAACTTCTTGTTTCTTTGAACCCTTGTAGAGAAATACAAACATGATTAGTTGCTCCAGAAGCTACGACCCAAGTGTCACTTGATTCCTCAACTAAACAAGTCTCAATAACCAGAAATTTGTAATTACCTCCACGAGAAAGGAAGCCCTTGCAATTTTTCCTAATGTGCCTAACTCTCCCATAGAGAAAGCACTTGAGCTTCTTTGCCTTCGTTTTCTTTTTCTTGCTCTTGCCTTTTGTCACGATAGAAAGCTTCCCGTTCTTAGTCCTCTGCTTCTTTCCATTCCCTGGGTTAGGATTGGAACTAGATATAGCTACCAAGTTAGCCTTACTATCAACAGGAGTTTCCTTGACCAATTTTTGAAATCCTATAATTGCTTCATAAGCTCTGTCAAGGTCACATCTTATCTATTGCTCAAATTATATGAAGATCTAAATGGGATGAACTCATTTGATATAGTCTCAGAGACCATAGTCATCTGTGACAGCATCAATGTCAGCTTCATAGGTTTGAGCCTCAACAAGGTAACCCATGACTAACATCATATGCTCATTTACAGGAGTCCCTGGCTTTGTTTGTAGTTTAAGAGTTTCCAAAAGGCCCTTTGTCATTTCGTTAGGGCTTGGCCTCCAAACATGTCTTTTAGATTAACCAAGATCTACTTAACAGTCTCATAATCCTTATGTTGAGCTTGCAGCATATTATTCATGGTAGGCATAACGTAACAGTGGGCCTGATCATTAGCTTCTTTCAAGCTATCATATGTTTGGATTTGCTCATTTATGGAATCCCTAATAGGTTCGAGAAGACACAGTGTTGTCAGCACAAATTTTAGTTTCTCAAAAGAAAGGATGATATTCAAGTTCCTTTTCCAATCATTATAATTCTCGCCAGTTAACATGTTCTTATTGAGTATCAATGATAAAACGTTTTTAGACATTTTAATTTACAATAAAGATTCATATACCAAATATAAGCAAACATTCCACAATAGTTTAATAAGATAACACAAACAAGTAAGCAAATAATTGTGTTTATGTGTCAAAACCTTGAAAAAATTACAATCTTACAACAATAATTCCCAACTCAAAATCCAACAAGCCGTCTAGGGGAAACTTGCTGAATTCAATTAGCAACACGGATCCTTTCCAATTAGTATATGCCATCCAAGACTCATCTGATCTAGTATATACTAATAATCATTTTCTTTAGCCATTAATTTCATTAACAGAGCACCCAAGGGAGGTTAATAACAAAATTAATTTTGAGTGTACAACCATCATTTCAACTATTTTGTCCATGATTTATAAGCGCCACCTAAGGATGTACAATGTTAAATCATGTTAAAATAAATTATCCATTCAGAGATCCAACCTGGTACATGATGAAATCCCTTTCTAGGGGTTGAAACCACCATGTGCTACCTATAGACCAACAATGGAGGCCTTAGGTCCTCTCTTTAAAAACTTTCTCCCACTCAATATTTTAAAAGTCAAAGTTTTTTGTTAACATACATGAATAATTTTTAATGAGCGGCATTCCCTATTTTATATGGCATGTTATCAACATACATGGTAAATCATATTATAATGCAGACAAGCAAAGCAACATGCAAAGCTATAAGCAAAATAATAAATAGCCGTAGTATTATAGCTCAATCCTAGAGAAAAGAAAATAAAGATTACAAAATATCAATCAAAACATATTATCGATTATTCATCTTGTATTTTTCTTCATGTGGCATCCGTCTTCTATTCTTCAATATCTTATAGATCAAAAAGGTTATTTTTCTAGTCATAATAAAATTTCATGTTTCTCAAAATCGTCTCAAAGACAAAATCAAAAACTACACTAAAAAACGTATCTTTTTTAAAAACTGTTCTACTCCACTGTCAGCCTGTCGACCTTTTAGATTGGCCTACCAATCTGTGACCATCGGCCTGTCGACCCAGAGGGTTCAACCTATCGGCCAATGCCAAATGCCAAACCATCGTTTTTCTAGAAATTTGAAAAAAATTATTTTTAAGCAGTTTTTAATTTTTATTTTCAACAATTCAAAAGCATAAAAATTTATAAACATAGAAAAACAATAAAACTCTAATCATCTCCATCTTCTAGATCCGTCTTCACTTCGAAAAATTATTTTAATACAAAATTTTACAAATCAAAATTAAAATAATAAATCCTAGACAGTAACGATAAAGCGCCATCTAATTAGATGAAAAACAAATTCTGACATTTAAGGAACCATAACCTACAAAAATTAATTAATTAATAAAATAATTAAACGATAAATTTAATCAACCATAATTAATTAATAAACATTCACCACATAATCTCATGACAACATTTAATTATTTAGAAACTCTAGAGTGCCAACTTTCTAAAAAATATTAAATTTGAGCATAGAAGAGAATAATATCACATAATTCATGTATGTAGTATGGTCACAAACCCGTACAATTAACGTAAAAACCTAGCTCTAATGCCAATTGTTGGAAAACAACACGCAGCGAAATTTTAAAAATTTTAAATTAGAATATTTTCTAAAACACAAGTTTAAAATGCTAAATATATAAATTAATGACAGATATTTGTATACTGAAAGTAGCTGGAATTCATGAAGAGAATAACGTTCTAGAAGAGCCTCAACCAACTAGTCTTCTTTACTATTCTCTATTCACGATTAGAGTGTGTGTGGTTACATGTCATATAGCTTTTCTTCTAGTAACTCTCCTTCCAACCACTTGAGAGTACCTAGAACTAAGATTTTTGATGTTAAACAATACCTCTTAGGGAGTTTTAGAGTTTTTCTCACTAGAGTACTCATTCTATGCTTCTTAAATGATCTAAATAATAAAGAAAACTCACCCTTTATTTATAGTGGTTGGATCTAGGGTTAAACCTTTTAGATTAGGCTTCAAAATTTGAGTTTGGATCAACTTTAAAGTAAAAATGCATGAAACACATATCCTGATCTAACTGTTGCAGTTGATCGCACCATGTGTATCATAGTTGACCGCATGGTCGCAATCCCAGAGTTTGAACCAAATTCGAACTCCTCAAGTTGATATGATTGATCCAATCTCAACCAATTGGATAAATCCTGTCTTATTTGACCATTGTATCCTTTATAGAGCCTCAATTTTAATTCAAATAACCCAATAAAAAGTTATCTAATTAAAATAGTTATATGCAGATAAATCCATACAAATAAAATATGATCCAAATAAGTCAACATGCCTATCTTGAATTCACAAAATTAATTCAACCAATAAATTAACATAAATTATTAAATCCAATTAACTTGAATTTTAGCCAATCTAATAATTTAACATAAGTTATCAATATATAGGAAAAATATGTCGTATCATTATAGGATTTATTATGAGCTAGCAAAAGGGACCCGATGGATATATATAGATCAAGCTCTTATGATTATAAAATACAATATCCGGGATACATTTTTTACAATTATCAATTCTAACGCTACTCTACTATAAGCTTAGAGGTGCACTCTCGAACCATATAAAATTACAAAGCTTCAATAAGCTAACCGTCTATGACATATCATAATATGTCACATCCCTATAGGATATTCACAATTGACTTAAGGATAAATTCTATTTTATCTTCTTGATTATTTTATCTTACATTCCATTATCACACCATTGGGATACTTACTATTCATAAATAGTATAATATTCGGTTACACCCATGTATCTAAATAGTTGATTACTCTAGTATTTCAATTACATGATAATGCATATACGAGAATATCATTACCTCTACAAAAAGAGCTATGAATTTCATATCTATGAATAACGAGTCTGCGTAAATCAAGAGCAATGTCTCTAACATACCAATATGCGTACCATCATTAAATCAGGATGTCACCCTTTGGTATATCACAAGACATAAGTCAAGAGTACGAGCCCATTAGTCATTTTATAATTAAGACACAACACATATGATTGTCTAAAGTGAATTGATTTGAATAAACAAAATTATTAACCAAATCAATTCAACTTTTTGTCCAGATCTAATATTTCGTTACATATGACAATATACCAATGTTTCTACTTGCAGAGTCTTACTCCGATGACCAAGACAAGCATCTCCCGTTAGGGATGTCGATAACATAACAATCTTAGCATGAATGAAGCGTCTAACTTTATTCCTTCGATTGCAGATCTTATCATTTAGACCATCATCTTTAAGATTAATATCTTTCGTATAATCTGTCATTATATGCACGATCTTAGAGGTTTCTACCGATAGTCTCAGACTTTTGTTTACTTATCATACATTCAATAGAAATGAACATAAAGAGGACAACATTTGATATATGAATAACAAATAAATTCTTTATTGATAAAATGTCTCTAAAAACATATTATAATATTTTACTCCTTGAGGCACTATGTCTAACAACGACGACTTTAATTTTTAGGTTGACCTATCTAGGCAAGTTCTATGTGTGGGATAGAAGACCCATCCTACAATTATATGTAGACATATTTTTTTACCATTTATTTTATAATGGACAATTATATAAATGGGAGCTCTAAGATGGAGAATAGTTTTATTCTTCATCAGTGGCGAACGATCTAAAAGGTTAATATACAATCTCAACATGGCTTTTAGGTGGTTTTATGTAGGCCCGTCCACACCAAATTATTGTCTAAACACACAAATAATTAAAAAATCTATTATATTTAAAATTTGAAAATAAATTGTAATTTAAAAAAATCAAAATTAAAAAAATTATCAAAATAAGAAAAACAAACTAAATCCAAAAAATCATATCAGCAATTCCAAAAAACAAAAAGAAAATTATGATAATTTTCAAAGTAGAACATTCAATAACATTTAATACCTAATTAATTTCCAAACCTAAACTAGGTTTCAAATTGCAATATTCAATAATACAATTAATACTTAATTAATTTTTGAACATAAATTAACTTCACAATAAAAAAAAAAGAGAGAAGCTTCAACAATTGGACTAGAACCTAGATTCCAGCTTCAAGCAAAAAAACCTAGATCCCTCCATTAAGAGGAGCACCGTCGATAAGAGTCCTTGTTGTCCTCGTCGTCTTCATCATCAGACTCTTAGCCACTTCTGAAGGACTCTGACTGCAAGTCTGTTTCTCTCTCCTCATCCCTCCTTTCTCTTTCCTTTTCCCCGGGTGGCCACGAGCATGACGATCTCACTCACCACTGACTCGACTCCAAGACACCAACCACCAACATTCCAATCTCTCTCCACCGCAACCCTAACATTTGCCGTCCCCATTGAGACTACAAGTGGTCAAGCAGAGATCGTCAGTGGACCATCTGACGAATGCTGGGCGGAGTCTGATTGGGCGGCTGGCCGAGAAAATCATTGATGAGTGGAGCAGCTTTAATGGAGGTCCTAGATTTAAACAGCCTAGACTAAATCCTCTTGGATGGCAGTGAGTGTGGACGGAGAAGATGGGTGAAAAGAGAGAAAAAGACAGAGATTTGAGTGAGATAGGTCCTTTTTTTTTAAAGAGATATAAGATCGGCAAAAGAAGAAAAAAGACTAAGATTGTGTACAATCAAGTCTATATTTTAACATTTGAAACTATTTCATGTAACTTGTCAAATTAACATCTAACGGTTCAAACAAAATTCTCCATTAGTGGAAAATATTACCGCCCTCCACCATAGTTTTTCCCTTACATAAATGACCTTAGAAAATTATAGTACGTGAAAATTTTACATTGTAGCTTACTTGTAGCATATGAGAGCTTTACATATTATAAGTTGCAATTAAAGGTTGTAAACACAAAGCAAATATCCGTTTGACACTTTAGTTTTGACTCATTATTTTCAGTTGTGAACAATGTAAAGCTTTTAATAGTTACAATAAAAACAAAAAATTACCACAGTGCTAAAGCTCATATATGCTACATTCTTAAACTTAAAAAATGCCAAAACCTTAATAAATAACAAAACTAATAGGGTGTTTGGGAGAGTAGTTTAAACCATCGATTTGGGTTTGAGAATTGTAGCATGTGAGAACTTTTCACGTAGCTTTTTACTACAGCATGTGAGAGCTTTATATTGTTCATAGTTCAAACCATTGATTTGAACTACTCTTCCAAACACTCTCTAAGGAAAAACAAATGCATGTGACTTGTTGACAGACAATTAAAACGGCCATTGTTAAAATGATTTACCATTAGCTTCCTGTATTCTCTCTCTCCAAATTTAAATACCAAAACTAATTCAAACGAGAAAATTAATGATAAATTAGGTTGGATGGTTTTTTTTAATGGCTTCTTTAAAATAAACAACTATAACTTTTTGAAATTAGGCAAATTATCGTTTATTAGTGATAAACTAAGTTTCCTAAGTTTATCAATGTTAAACTTGATAAACTCAATTTTATTATCTATAAATGGCCATTTGTCTACTTTAAAAATTTTTTTGGTCATTTATTTTAAAAGTACTTTTAAAAAGGACACTTTGGGCTTGTTTGCCTAGTTATTGCTTATGTTTTTAGTTAGTAGAAGAAGAGAAAAAAATGTTATAGTTTTTCAGTAAATGTTTAGAACCATATTTTTGAAAGAGCTTTAATAGATCTAAATAGTTTTAATTATTTTTAAAAGTTATAAAAATGTTATATTTAAGCTTATGATATATTATTAATACTCTTGTATAAGTTTTAAATCTATTTTAAAAATATTTTTTTAAAAAGCTATATTTTATAATTTTAACAAAAAATATTTTTAAAAAGTAAAAATTTTTTTGACAATTTATCTAAACACTTTCAAAATAACCTTTACGCTTAAAAAGCTAAACACAACTTGTAAAAGCCGCCCAACAAGACCTTGCCCCTATATCCCAAAACTAATTAGCTTCCTCCAAAAAGAAAAATTCCCTTCCATTTTCCCCTCTCCACGAGACTTGTAAGGCGATCGTAGTAGAGAGAGAGAGGGTCTGTCGTTTCACGATCTCATCATCTAGCTAGCTAGGCCGTAGGATGGCGATTCTGTACGCGGTGGTGGCTCGTGGGACAGTGGTGCTGGCGGAGTTCAGCGCGGTGACTGGAAACACTGGGGCAGTGGCTCGCAGGATCCTCGAGAAGCTTCCGGCGGAGGCCGATTCGAGGCTCTGCTTCTCTCAGGATCGATTCATCTTTCACATTCTCAGAATCGACGGCCTCACCTTCCTCTGTATGGCAAACGACACCTTCGGCAGTGCGTATCATCATCATCATGATCATCGTTTTTCTTCCTTGTTTTTTTCTATTTTTTGCTGATTCCTTGAATTGCTCTAATTCAGTGATAGTATTCAACTGATTGGTTAGTTCATATATTTGATTCTTGAAATTTGACCCTCTACTTGTTTCGTTGATTTTTGTTGGAAGATTATCTTGTTTATGGGGTTCAAATATATGGCTCATCAGAATTAGACTTGAGTTGGGTAGGGTAGAGTATGAAGCTGTGCTGTGCATACTAATTAGGAAACTATTGGGAAGTCCGTCACAGTTTATTCAGAATTATGAATATCTGTGTTGGAAAGTTCCAATTAGTTTCCTATTATGGAGTGATTAAATCGCGGCGGTTTTCTTTCTGTATCATGAAGACGTGATTTTCAATAGTCATGAACATCATGAAGGGAAAATTAGTAGTGAAGTTTTTGTCCTTTTTTAACCAAATTTGTTATTATTGTTGTCATAATTATTTATAATATTTTGAATTTTTTTAACTTTTTTTTAATTGACGGTGTATTTGGAAATTATACCTGAGGGCCACACCTTGAATCAGATTTCTGGGTGTTTTCTTTGTTGGCGTGGAAGAGAAAATGGAGTGTTGGGCTATTCAAAATTTGACACATTCAATTGTTCTACTTCCACTGATAAACTAACTAATAGTTCTTAAACTAATGAATTGCGAAGATGGGTAAACACATGTAACAAATTGGGCAACTGATAGTTATGTTTAATCTCTAAGGACATGAAATTTTTTTTTTTTTTTCCCTACAATATTATGGAATTTAAAGATCCTAGCAGTATAAAGCCGTATTTACTACTGTATATAGTCAAGCTGATCTGGGTTAGTGGTCGACGTAAAAACAGATTAATCTTTAGAGTCTGAGTTTAACCTTACTCGTGCACATTCCAATATTAATGCCAATTTCCGTAATTGAGTTTAGGTTGGGATTGCTTTGAATTGTTAGGGAAACTTCCGCTTTAATAAAAAACTGAAACCTTTTTCTTCAAATTATTATGGAACAATACACATGAGTTCAGACTTCTGTATTTGCAGTTCAAGTAATTTGTATGGTTTACATAAAAAATGGGGTAAGGACTATTGATAAGATGCAGCAAAGTTTGGAAAATTTCTTTCTTCTTTCTAATGCTGAGATTTCATGAGGACCATGACAACTTCTTGCTTGTAAGATTCCTAGAAAGTTCTAGGTAGCTTTTGAGATTTCTGTTGTTCATTTGTTTTCCTTCTTTTAATGTTATGCATTCTGTGTTCAAGATTTAGACATGCTTGAACATTGTTCCCATCTTAAATCATCCTCAGAATCCTTTTTCAACCCAATACAACCTGCCATCAATATAATCATAAATTTTATAAGATGTTGGAAAAAAAAAAAATCCTGAGTTACCATTAGTTTGAACGAAATAATCATCATGGTCTTTGTACTTTTCAATTACAAATGTCTCTTATCTTATCAGTATTAGTACAACAATTACAAGCAGGACCTCCATATATTTTCCATGTCCTTGTTTAAATTCTGAACTAGAGCTTCCTCAAATTACAAATTCAGTATCACTAACTATACTTCTTGTCATTTTTAACCTTATACATGTCCTTTTAAACCATATTACTTAAAGTTTAAAAAAAAAACAATGTGGAAAGATGATTAGTTAACCAAATAATATGCATCCAAAGATATTAGTAATTTCACCGTTAATTTCTAAAGAGTTTTCCCTCCTCAGCAGTTTTTATTTGGCTTTTAGTTCTTGGAAAGATAAATTCTTATATATGTTGCTAAGGAGAAGGCCTTACATCACTGCCTGTTCATATCATGTGCGGTGCAAGAAAAATGCTGAAACTATTTATCATCTATTCCCCTGTAGCGCTTTTTCATTGGGCTGGTATAGATCACTTATAATGAGCTCAGTTGAAATGTGTTATTTCATAAATGATAGAAGATTTTATTGCTGTGGGTTTTATAGCAAGTTTGGTGCTTGTGTTAAATCCATATGAGAATAAGAAGTCTCCGCTACTTTTCACGTATGCGATAAAACTGAGCACATTTGCTGAAATAGCATTATCTTAGGTGCTGTGACTGGATAGAAAACAAGAAAATTTTTGAAGATTGGAGTCTGTTGAGCTCCTTGTGACAAAAATGGTTTTTGTGGCCTTTTAGATTTATTTGTTGAAAGTCTTTGGGGATATTACTTTAATTTTATATTTATAGATTTAGCTGGAGGAATATTATCCAATTTGTGTTTGCTAGCTCAGTTCTTTTAGCATTAATGAGGACTTGTCCTCCCTTTTGAAACTTGTTTCTTAAAACACTTAAACCTATCATTTTTCTTATAACATTTTTTTTAAGTGTAAATACTTTTCCTACTATAATTAACAGGCATGCCCTGTTTTATGGGCACGGGGCTGTTTGGGTCAACTTTGCTGATTTACGACCTCAAACTTCTTTTTTTCTTTTGTAATAAAAAAAAATGCCACTATGTTTACTATTAATACTTAGCTAGTTTAGGATGTCTGTTACTTTTAACGTAGGTATTAAGCATTCCTATTAATATTTTTACAAGATTATCTATTGCCCGTTGTAGATTTATAGTATATTATCTCTTTCCTTAATACAGGGAGAATACCTTTCTCATATTTGGAAGATATTCATATGAGATTTATGAAAAACTATGGCAAAGTAGCCCATTATGCACCTGCTTATGCAATGAATGATGAGTTTTCGAGGGTCTTGCATCAACAAATGGAATTTTTCTCCAGCAATCCTAGTGCAGATACTCTCAATCGTCTGAGAGGCGAAGTTGGTGAGGCAAGTATTATGTGGTTTGTTGCAATTTGTACTGTTTTTTATTTTGAGTGGACAGTAACTTTTGATAGTCACTCTTTTTTCTAGGAAAACATTGATGCTTTAACGTGCTGAAAGGATTGCTTAATCTCATTTAACTCATATTGTTCCAGATCATTACCTGTTGATAATGTGAGGAGTGTTGCTTGTGGTTCCCATTTTAATGGAAACGATTTTGACAGCCACTCCTTTTTCTAGGAAAACATTGATGCTTCAACGTGCTGAAAGGATTGCTTAATGTCATTTAACTCGTATTGTTCCAGATCATTTACTGTTGATTCTGCAACGAGTGTTGCTTGTGGTTCCCATTTTAAAGGGTTTCCATCATCAAGTGTGGCTTTTTAACTTGCCATTCTATTATATTGATCTGAACTTCCTTGAATAGGTAGTCAGAGAGGGAAAACACAATTTTTGAGGCATCTGGTTTAACTTTTTTGTTTTTTATGTGTGTGTTTTCTTTCCAAACTCAACTTCGAGGCATTCTTTTAAAAGTGAAGAGGAACAAGAATATATTATGAGAATGGTTAACATAATAAATAGAAAGTGGAATTAAGCTTAATTTCTTATATGAGTTTATATTAGAGTTTCAATAAGCTTGCCAAAACTACTTCAGTAAGTTTCCCTTTACCTGATTTTTCGGTAGTTTCCTTGTTTGTTGGTTTTCTTCCCTTGTTATTTTTTTTCCCTATAAATAGAGCTGAAAAATGTAATTACAATTCAGACTTTGTACCTGATTAATGATATTAAACATCTTGTTTTCCTCTCTATTGTTGTCCCCTCTCTAAATTCTAAATTCTCTCTCTTCTTTTCTCTAGTTTCTCTTCTTTTTCTCTCTCTCTCTTTCTCTCTTCCTATTCTCTATCTTTTTCATTGTCCTATGTGAAAAAGATTTTGGGTCGGGAATTGAAATTGATATTTGAAACTCTTGTTAATAATACGATGTGAAAAAGTTTTAAGCTACTGTCAATTTATTTCAATTATCCTTTTCCAGTCTTGTGGCAAGAAACAAAGCTTTTCAATATTTAAAGTAATTAGAAATTCTCCTCTTAGCTATTGTTTCCTAAAGACAATTATGTTCTTCCTTTGTGACCAGGATTCTTTCGTTTCCAGGTTTCCATGTGCACTTATTCTATAATTCATAATTTGTCTTTTCTTCAGAAAGATTTTCTACAAATTATATCAAGAACCAAAAAAAAAAAATAAAAATTGGACCTTCCAAGGTGACCCAATTCAGTTTTCCCAGGCAAAAATTAAAACAACCGTAAGATTTGATACATCGTGCTAGGTGAAGATAAAGAGAGGATAACAAAACTCTAGCCAGATAAGATAGAAAGCTTTGGTGAAGAATGGAGATAAACATAGAGCTAGAGGTGGCAAAAAGTTTTAATGGAGACGAGCAGGGGAGAGATTGTTTGATGGAGGGAGGGTGGAGTGAGAGTCATTAGGGTAAGGAAGTGGACTCAGAGGGTAACGGAGAGAGGAGTCAGATTTGGAAGAGGGGGAGAAAACTTGACCACCATTCGGTTGACTCGACTGCTGGCATGTTCAACTTGATGGTGGTTGAGTTGAAGGTGGGGCTTGGTTTGGATTATTTTGTGTAAACATAATGTTGGAGATTATGAAAAAATGGGGGTCATTTGGAATAGAATTGTCCCACATTTTCACTGCAAGCCTCAAAAACGTCTTCTTTTCAAATTGCACAATATTTGAAGCACCATCCACTTGTAAATGGTTATGTTTCTTAGTTAGTTGACCTCTTAATCTTAATCCCTGCATTTGTGCATAAGATTGTCGAGTTCACAACATCCCTATTTTTTCTTTTTTTTAAATTTCTCACTGTGCTGTTCTTAGAAATACTTTAATCTTGTTTGGTTTGTGCAATCATAGTTCTAATATTGTCTTCTCACATGCAATTGTATCTGCTATTAGGTACGAACTATAATGGTTGATAATGTAGAAAAAATATTGGAAAGAGGTGATCGTATAGAACTTCTCGTTGATAAAACAGCAACAATGCAAGACGGTGCATTTCACTTCAAGAAACAGTCTAAGCGTCTCCGACGAGCTCTTTGGATGAAAAATGCCAAGCTATTGTAAGTATCTTCAAATCTGAAAGTGTAAAAAAAAAAAAAAAAAGGTGAATCAGTAAGGTTTTTTATTTCAAAGATTATAGTGGATTAACATCTTTTAGAAGAGTTGCAAAACAATAGCTACTCAAGGCTTGGAAAAAGGAAGGGAGGGTGAAAAATTATTTGGTGTGGCTCCAAGACCTCTAGCAAATATCAACACTAATCTATTGTCCATTTTTAACTAGAATCAATATAAAAAGTTACGTCTTTTCCCTCTGGATGTCAACTATTCATGAGAATTAGAATTTGATTAAATGAACTCATTGAACCCCCTTTGTCTCCAGGGATGTCTAAACGTTGAACCCCCTTTGTCTCCAGGGATGTCTAAATGTTGACCCCTTAGAGCTAATAAATCCAATACCAAGGACACTGGGAATCATAAGTTAACAGAATTACACAAGTTTTCTTCTAGTGCTCATAAAACTGTGCTTAAACTTATGTTATGTGAAGGACTTGAGTTGTATAGTAGTTGATATGGAAACTAAAGGGCTAGTTGAGTGGGAAGGCTTGTGGTTTGCTCCTATGTGGTCCAGGGTTCAATTCTGCAGGGCCACACCTACATGGCGAATAACCATGAATTTCATGCTTCTCAAAAGATTGTACGGCTCTGCGGGGGATACAGTTTCATACCTAAGGCCGTTATGCTGTTTGGGATTTGTGGATGTCAAAAGGAAAAAAGAAAACAACAGAAAAAAAAAAAGAAAATATGGAAACTGTTTTAACTATTGATTATTGGAAGTTTACAAGAAATTAACTATCAAAATTGCTCTTCTCAAAGGGGGAAAAAGAATAGGGGGGGCAAAAAAGAACGTCTTCAAAACTTGTAAAGCTTAGAGGGTGTTGTGAGTTTCACCATTTCCAAACTTCCTAGTCTATAGATTACCTCATCCATTGTCCCCTGTATAAAATAGGTGTTCAAGATATTAAATAGACAATTGAATTGTACTCCTGTCTACAGTCTAATTCTTCTATTTGAAATGGGGTGAGAAGGTATATTTTCCTTCACAAAATACAAGAAAATAATGATAGCTTGGTAAATGCTACAGACAGTTGAAGATCATCTTGGTGCTAGTTAATGGTTTGAGTTCTGAACTGTCATTATATAGTCGTTAAATATTTTGGAATAAATGAGCTCTTTTTTGCATGTAAATAACTGTATGTGATGTTAAATTCAGAATGAAGCAAATAATTTGAGAATGGCTTGTTATTAACCCTGAATTATACTAAGTTACTGTAAAAGAAAAGAAACGCCGGATAAGGTATGTAAAGACAGATGCCATTTTTCTTGATTATTCATCCCCGTTACAGCAAGCATGCAAAATTATTGAGAAAAGTGTTGTCCTGTGAACCTATTGAGCTCCTACTTCGATTCTTGCATCCATTGCCGTGTGAAGTGCCTTTTTGGCCTCTTAACTGCAGGAAAATCACCCCGTGGTACATGGGATTGCATTTTTTTATGGTTGAAAAACATGATAGTTCTTGTACTGTTTTCTTTCTTAGTTAAATGATACGTTGATGACAGATGCTTTGCATTGGTGTTCAATTTGAATATCAAATAGCCCTGGTGCACTTTGACTTACGTAGTTAAAATTGCATGTTTAATTTGGCACAGGGCCCTGCTGACATGCTTGATTGTTCTGTTGCTATACATAATTATTGCTGTGGCTTGTGGCGGCATCACACTATCTTCCTGCAGATCTTGACTGGTAAACCATCTTGGGGGCAGCTAAATCTCTGTAGAGGTATGCAACGACGGCTTTTTGAGATAATACATGGCAGTTTACGAAAGCGGTTTTCAGTTGCTTGATCATCCAAAATTGTTTAGGTCAGAAGAATATATTTATCTGTACATTTATGAGGTCCAAAAATGTGTATGTATATTTATCTTGGTGTTTTTGCGCTTTGAGTGAATAGCATTTATTTCTTTTGGGAAGCTTGATAAGTTGTTTCACGATTTTGTGTCATCTCTGTATTCTTTGAAAGTGCGCAGCTATTTGGTATATTATGTTGTATTAAGAAATAAACACTTCATGTTGGACTAATAATATATTAAATGGACGAATTTGGTTTTTGTTCTTGTTCAATTCGTTTCTTTTTTCTATTTTACTTCATGTATGAATGAACTTTTAGGGTATCTGGCAAAGCATAAAAAATCTATAATTCTATCAAGCCCCATCACATTTGCAAGCCGACTCATTTTTCTTGAATGGAGACAAAGTTGCAAGGATTGTTTTGCCACCATTACATGCTTACTGTTTCATAATTTCACCATGTCGCTTTGATGGTTGTTCAAGTGGTGCCATGGAGAAGTAGCGTGGTGATAAGCAATCAGGTGCTGGATTGATCAGATTGTTAATGGAATTTTTACAGTTTTTATGACAGAAAATGTGCAGGCAGGAAGTTCTTTAAATCTTGTAAAGCTTCCTCTAAATCCAGTATTCCTCATTTTGAAGAGAATTTAAAATTCTCACAACTTACTGGTCCAACTTTATCAGAGTATCACCCTTTAGCGGAGATAGATTTGCAATTCTTAGGAGTACCTCAAGAAATGTCGAGAAAATTGGGCTCGGAGAGAATCCCACTACCTTAAAAGAAAAAGTATAAGACGTGAAAAATACCTTACATATATACACATAAATAATGTATTATGTATAATACGCAGTTAAAACCATTAGGTAAATCGACGACGTAGGAAAAGAAGTGCATGACTGGGGCCGCAGTATCTAATGTATTTATTGTCTGGTTAAGTAAAAGTGGCTTTTAATGGTTTCCTGCAAAGAATAAAATACAAGCATTCTATAAAATAATAAATAGCAACAAAATAGCACCGCAACAATTAGGCCATGGATGGTAACGCCACAGCTTAAAGATGACACTTCTAACTTGTCAAACGGGGCGTTGTTGTCCACAACATTTTCCCCCAAAATTCTACATTTAGTAGGAGTCCATTTGAAGCTCTTTAAAAACCGTTTGGTAGATGCGAGAGAGTTCATTTTCAGGTCCGAGTCAAATGGCAGTTTTTCTAAGGCTGTTTTCAAGACCACCCGCAACCAATACTTGTCCAATCTTTCAGCCATCTACATTTCCATCGGCTTTTCCCAAAACCCATAACATGTCTTTGAGACCAATTCCTAGTAGAATCAAGAGGAACAACTTTGGCAATTTCCTCGACTTGGAACCGCAGTCAAAACCAAAAGTACTCTTGGATTTTGATCTTCCCCAGTACAACCCATCTGGTGACTCACACTTGGACGTGATCATCATTGGTACGGGCCCTGCTGGTCTTCGTCTTGCCGAGCAAGTTTCACGCCATGGATTGAAGCTCGAGAACTGCTTGGAAAGAAGATGGCGTACGGATAATATTTACATTGATGAAAATAAGATCAAGTATTTGAGCCGACACTATGGTAAAGTTAGTAGGAAGAAATTGAAGTCAGTGTTGATGCAAAGATGTCTCTCCAATGGGGTTATGTTTCACAAGGCCAAGGTTTGGAAGATGGAGCACCAAAAGTTGGACTCTACAATTTTGTTTTGACGATGGAAAAGAGCTGAAATCAAGCTTGGTTGTAGAAGCAAGTAGGTTTGGAAGCACCCTCATAGAGTACGATAAGCCAAGAAACCTTGCCTATCAAATTGGTCATGGTATTCTAGGTGAAGTGGAGGGTCACCCACCCCTTTGACTTGAATGAGATGGTTCTCATGGATATGAGAGACTCCCATTGGGAAAATGAACCTCATTTGAGTGTTAGTAACTCAAACATCCCAACTTTTTTATATGCAATGCCTTTTGATTTAAACTTGATATTCCTTGAAGAGACTACAGTTGTTAGTCGATCAGCATTATCATATACGGAGGTGAAGAAAAGGTTGGTTTCGAGGCCAAGTCATTTGGGAATTAGAGTCAAGAAAATAATGGAAGAGAAGAGTTTGATCCCAATGGGAGGGCCCCTTCCTAGGATCTCCCAAAATGTGATGGCAACAAGTGGGAGTTCAGGGTTGGTTCACCCTTCAACTGGTATAAGTTGGCTCGAACCATGGCCTTATCCTTGGAGCTAGCCGATCCAATTGCCACGGGCCTTTGCTTGAGCAAGTTGGTCAGAGGAAACCCACTTCAATATAAACTGTGGAACAGTTTATGGCCAATCGAAAGGATATGTGTAAGGGAGTCTTATTGTTTTGCAATGGAAACCATATTGAAGCTTCATTTGAATGAGATCCGAAGGTTCCTTGATGCTTTCTTTGATATGAGTCCTTGGTACCGGAAGGGGTTTCTCTCCTCAAAGTTGAGTCTTGGAGAGCTTGTTTTCTTCAGCTTATCTATCTTTGCTCGCTCCATGAGGCAAGTATGAAAGTACTGATGTGTTAAATATTGAAACTATTTTTATTAAGTATTGTATTTAGGGTATGCCACGTGTAGTCTTAACACAAGTTGACACCCAATTATGAAAATTATTTCTGTCACATAAAAAACCATAAATAATTATGTGGTGGTTTAATTAAATAATTAATTAAGATTAATTTTAAAGCACAAATTATGACATTTTAATTTAAAAGAAATTTAAGAAAATTCCAAGTTAATTGATAAGAGAAAAATAAAGCAAAACAGAATATCTCGCAATTTTGACGTACATAATGAAACATAGAAAACCAATAACAAACATCTAACCACACTCCAAGGAATAAAATGCATGAAAATAATTAAATTATTAGATGTTTTGGACAAGAAATACAACTAAATTGCAAATAAAGATAGATAAGCTCACGGACTCTATAAGCTATACTGCACAATGCTCTACTCTACTGCATGCTCATAAGGTACACCAGACAATGCTCTAGTCTGCAGCATACTCAGTTATCTTGAGAGGGTTAAGCACAAAAAAAGTTAAAACTCAAAACTGTAAGTGGAAGGCTCAGTAGAATTATCTTTTCAAAATATGACAAATAATCATTCAATAAGACATATCGAATTAAATAGAACACAAAACATGAAAATGAGCTTACTGAGTCTACAACTATATGATTTATTATAAAACATAATATATAAATACTTATTTCAGGAAACCTAGGCCTAACCACTGTAGTGGCTTGTATGGGTTTTCAAGACCTACTCCTAAGCTGTCTGTTGCATAATTTGAACTCAAGTCTCTGTAAAATAAAACTTAAGTATTCTTTAAGTCTTATGTCGGATAGTGTTTGAAAACCTTATTCAAAAACAAAATAGCTCAAAGAAGTCTCATCTCGAGACTATGTTTATTTTCGTAACTCTTTTGAGAATAATTTCAGAGACCAAAATACTTAAAAGTATGGCTTACAAGGATGGGTAAGGAATCCTATCTTAGTATTTACGAATTCGATATTGTTAAGTCCAAATTGGTACTAACTCAATGTATGTTCCTCTACATTCTAGAACTCTTAATACCATTCTAAAATTAGATACTAGTCTAATTTAAAATAAAACACACTCTAGATGTTAATTATGTTATTTGATCCTTTAGTGTGTCATTTTGACTTAAACGCAAAAAGATGAAATAAATAATAAAGTTCATGATGCAAGTTGTCATTAAACATTTCAAAATCAAATTTAAATATAACAGAGTTTGAAAGAAATAACAAAATTTCATAAAACAATAAAATTGTTCAGTTTTCATATCTCAATTCTGCACCAAGCCATATTTTAAACAAAACCTAGCATGCATTCAATCTATGTTTAAGAGATGATCTAACACAAATCTACCAACATGCACAGATTGTTTTTCACACATTAAAACATGCTCAAGTTTTCAACATTAAATTCACTAAATCAAAACTTCATTTAAACCACAATTTCACCACATAGACCATATCTATGTGTTTTCAAACTCTTGAAGGGAAATATGCATATTCATAACTCAAATTGAAGGTCCACAATAAGACAAGAAATCAAAATAAAATTCGAGCTACAAAGGGTGGAAATTTCCTGATTTTAGTTCTTGAAACACTAACCTCAATCCCCTTTAAGTAAAGATAGAATTTGATAAATTTTAAGCTTTTTTGTATGAGACTTGAGGTCAAAAAGGATAATTTATCTTCTCTATATGTTTGAGTATTTCTTGGTCTGGAAAGATGAGCGAGTGAAAGAGGGAGAGACGTGAAGCGAGAGTGTGAGAGAGTGTGAAGCTTCTCATTGTGTCTAATATGAGTTTTGAGTCTTTGAAACAAGGGAAGGCTCTATCAAACTTGGGCTTTGTTTGGGAAGTACGTTAAAAAATAAAGTTCAGTTTGTTACAGTGTAAAGTTCTCATATACTATAGTAAAATATAAAAGTTTACTATAATGTAAAGCTCTCACATACTGCAAATTTTAAGTTCCAACTGATTGCTCAAACACTCTTGAGTTAGTGGGATTTAACAATTCAAGGTAGTGTTCTTGAGATTTTAAGTGGAGGACAGAAGATAGGTTTCAGTGGCACTTTTGTAAATAAAAAAAAGACTGTGACACAATCGTTAATAATGAAACATTGATAAAATTAATATTTAAAATATGTTTGAGTAGAATTGTTATTTTATTTTAAAATTAAAAATGATGTTATTAAATTTAATTAAATGCTAATAGAATTAATTACATTTGGAGCATTAATTAAATCAAATTAATATAATTAATTATGATTAAAATTAGGAGTGCTACAATTACTCTGTATAGAATCTGTACGTGTTGATTTTAATACGGACGGATGTAGCATCCAGTCGAAGAATTTCTTCTATCACTACTAGTTCTCTCTGAACTTAGAATTACCTTTCAAAACTTCTCAAATTCAATTCTTCCTTTTATTCTCTAATTTGATGCTTATTTTTTTTTTAAGATAAATTTGATACTTGACTGTTCAATTTATTGCTAAAACCTATTTGAAATGACTTTAAAAAGTTGTTTTTGACTTATTCGTTTTAAAAGTTACTTTTGGACATATTCGAATGGACTATGAAATGTGCTTTTGGCCTTTTACAAGCTCTTTTGAGACAAACCAATTAATCGGTGCTTATGAAAAACTTTTTTATTTATATTTTTAACCTTCTGTTTATGAATAATAAATTAAAAACTCTATTCATAATCTTGAATCGTACTATTTTTACACCAACTAATTACAAACATGTGCATCATACATGCATTTGTTGCATTTTTTATGATATGGATATAAAAAAATTTCTTCTAAAATTTAGTTTTATTCATTTACTATTCTCTTAATAGTCCAGGATAATGGAAAAAAACTTTAAACATGTGTTTCGAGAATTGGTTCAAATGAATCAGTTTCAATTTAAACAGTGTAAAGTTCTTATATGCTACTATGTAAAGCAAAAATGAACTACAGTATGAAACTCTCACATGCTATAGTATTTTAAACCTATTGGTTAAACCAAGTTTCCCAAACACCTATAAGATTTAAAAACAATTTCTAATGCATTTTGGTCGAATGCATATATGAGAGAAAAATAAGTACGTGTAGAAAATAAGGTGAATTTTTGATTAATAAGAAATTGTTTGCAAAATCATACAGAAAACTAACGACGAGATACTATGAGAGAATAGTAGTTGAAAATGCCACTTAAAAATTATTTGAGTAGGGACATATTTGAGAAAAAATATTGCAGCATAAATAAATTAAAGGGCATGATATTATAGGCCAAACAATAGTTAAAAGTGACACTAAGAAAAAAAATATGTGTACTTAGGGAAATATTTTGAACCAAAATGGCAAAAAGAATAAAAGCTTAAATAGAGAGGCATAGGATCAAAATTTGAAGGTCATGTTTAATAAAATAATTTTTTTTGATACACATTTAAAAAAAATTAAGGATGTGAATTAAAAAAAGATATTAAGGCAAAAGTAACAAAAAAAGGCATAAAGGTGGGGATAAACAAAAATAAAATACTGAACATGCAAATGAAAAGGAAGGGGAACAAAAAAAAAAAAAAAAAAGGAAAGAGAAGCACAAAGAAGGGACAAATTTAAAAAAAAAAAAGCCAAAAAAGGATAAAAAAGAAAGGACAGGAAAAATACCAAAAAAGTAAACAAAAGAGGATGGGCATTTCAGGATTGGAATAAAAAAAAAGAATGGGTTTGTTCCCCTCCATGTTTCTACCCCAAAATGGGTTGAAATAAAAAGGCACCAAGAGCTTTTGACTTATTTATCAAAACATGTTCAAAAGCTCTTTTCCATACACCATTAAAATAGTAATTAAAAAGCTCTGACTTATAGTTTTCTTATTTCACTGCTTAAAAGTTAAAGCACAAAGTTATCCCAAACATGCCTTTAGTTTTTTATTCAAATATAAACCCTAATGCTCTTGTCTTTTGCCTTCATGCATTTGCCTTTTTTTAAACTTTCTTTCTGGTAAATAGGTATTTTGTTTTTGCTTTCAAGAATTTATATTTGAAAGTCCTAAAAGACGAACCTATCTGACTTGTCTAAACGAACACAATCAATAACATAAACAACTCAGTTTGACAAGTTAATCTATAACAACAAAACTAAATAGAAATAATTGCAAATAAATATGTAAATAAATAAACATCAAATGTGATTATTTAATGTAGCCAAAAACCCCAACTTGAGAAAAAAATACAGGTTTTAAGTATAATAGCATGAAAGATAGGACTCTTATAGCTTTGAATTATAGTTACAGGGTATAGGAATCATAAGAATGTCTACGCTCTCCACCACATCTAAACTCACGAAACCTCCCTCTTTCTACAAAGCCCCCAGCTTGTGCGCCTCTCTTTCGGTCCAACTAACCTACTATGAGATCAATCACTCGTCCTTGGTTCTCCTAACCCACTCTAAGTGGATGACCTACCTAGATTGGTTTTTATAAGATTTGAGAGACAATGATTAAGCCCAACTATGCTCTTGTTTTGACTCACACTTTAAATCTCACAATGAAAACACTCTCAATATAAAGAAAAATACACAAGTGTCTTTAAGAGACTCATTCAAATAAAAGGTCTATTTATAGTGCAGGTCCTCTTCATCGCAACTACTCAAAATGGCTACAAATCCGCTGCCATTTATCCGGATTCCATTTCTTAAATTTTCCATTAATTCTTACAGTTAACACTATCTCTCTTCACTGATGCCAGTTGTTCTAGTGTAGTCATTGTGATAGATGAGACAAATTAGGTAAGCCAGCACACAATCTACAACCAAAGAAGGAAACTCAGATTTCTTTGATTGCCATCAATTAATCCAAAATGAGCAGTATAATACATCCAAAACAGTGACTCAAATTCATATTACTTAATTCAATACATCCAAAACAGTGACTCAAATTCATATTACTTAATTCAAAAAGTAAGTAGGTCAACATCAAAAAGTTTTCTTAAAATAATCTGACATTTAGACTTAACAAAACTTGGAAATAAAGAAAATCTATTCCAGCATGCTATGATACAAATTTCCAAAAATGAGTCACTCAAAAATTTGTTGACTGATCTTATTTTCCATATCTTAAGAATAGTCAATTAGTGTGGCAAATAGGAATCATGGACTTACCATAAATAAACTAATCTATCCAGTTAGGATAGAATCATTGAGCTACACATTTAAGGAAAGTTGCTAAAAATCTTCAAATGGGTAACTCAATCACATCCAAAATTTTCACAATAAATCTAAATATACTAACCAAAATTTGTCATTCTAAAAATCATTTAAGCACAAACTAATTTATAAATAATTTAGAAAATCACAATAAAGCTCAAAAATCACTTTCAGATGAATGAAAAAATAATTCTGATTAAAAAACCCAATTGATAATAAGATATCTACAAATCTCATAGCAATTAAATAGATAGAATTTTGTATGAAAAAGAGATGTAATAGTGTATTCTCTCATGTTTATCATTGGGAACAGATGACAACACAAAATAAAAGATAGAATATTATTAGGAATCTAAAATTATAAAGAAAGCTCAATATAGCTATTAATCACCAAAATTATAGGTTAAAAGTGGTTTTTTCTTCTTTTTTTTCTAAGTCCTTTATTGCTTTCTCTTTTTTTCTTTAGCCCTTCCTCTCTTTTCTCTCCCATTTTTAGTCATATCTTCTTACTTTTTATTTTCATATTTTTGTTGTTTTCCCCTTAACATTATATATATTTTTGAATATGCTTCATCAAATTATTTTTAATTTGTTTCTATTGGTCCATTTTTTATACAATGTATTCCCACTTAAATTTTTCTATTATAATCCTTTAAAATATTTTTTTTAAAAGTATGAGCAACGAACAACGAAGTTGAAAAAGACACTAGGGGTTGACAAAGACGATGGAATCGCTTTAGATTGGGCTTCAAGGCAACGAACAACGAAGTAGAGTATGAGGCCATGATTGATAGACTAAAGTTGACAAAGATGCTAGGGGTTGTCGAACTTATTGTCGAAAGCAATTCCACCGTAATTGTTAACCAAATGACGGGTGAGTATGAAACATGAGATGGTAAGATGATTTCTTGTTTAGAGGTTGTCAATAACCTTAAATCTTAATTCAACATCTTCGAAGTAAAGTATCTCCCGTGTGAGTCAAACTCAAGAGCTGATGCTTTGGCAAACCTTAGCTCATCGGTTGAAGTAAAGGAGAAGAGAACCATTCCCCTCGGATACATCGAGCACCCAAGCATAGCAAACACATAAGAAGCACATCCCATCAAACTGAAGGATAAGTGGAGGACCCCTATCGAGATGTACATAAGTGAAGGATGGCTGTGAGACGATAAGTAGGTTATTAGGAAAATAAAAGTCCAAGCAACCAGATATTGTCTCATCGATGGGAAATTGTATAAGCGATCATTCATGGATCCCTTCCTTCATTGTCTGGTTGAGGACGAGGCAGAGCAAGTACTACGAGAGGTTCATAAAGGCTTTTGTGGAAACCACTTAAGGGAAGATCGCTCTGTAATAAGATTAAGCATCAGGATACTACTGCCAAAAACACATACCAATCATCCACCAGTTAATAGAAAGCTCTCTTTGATCAGCTCACCATCCTCATTCATGAAATACCTGATGGATGTCATCGGCCTTCTTCCACCAGCTTTTGGTCAAGTCAAGTATCTACTTGCACTGACTAACTATTTTTTAAAATGGATTGAGGTCGATGTCACCTCAACCCCCATGGGGCTCACCCTTTTTTAATTGTAACACCTCAACCCCCATGGGGCCCACCTGGCAGGACCTTAGCATAGTTGTGTCTTATACTCATTACTCATACGTATTGTCCCCTCCAGGCACCTACTAGCCCTTAGGGATTTCTTCGTGTCCTCCAACATTTGAACCCAAGACCCTCTTGTTTATAGGGTTCTTAAGTCAAGTGTTGGTATCAATTGATCTTGAAGGTCAATTGGTAGAAAAACACTTAACTTAAGAAACTAATAAGCATGGAGGTCTTTGATTTAAGCTTTGGGGAATGCAAAGAAACCTTTAAGGGCTACTAGGTGCCTAGAGGGGACAATATGTATGAGTAATAGGTATAAGACCCAACTATATCAGGGTCTCCCTAGGTAGGCCCCATAGGGGGTTGAGGTGTAGGGTGGACCCCAAACACCTTGATCGAACGTTCATGCTTGGGTCTTAGCTAAATCCTAAGATACGGGAAGACTTACAGAAGTTCCTCATAGAATATCAGGATGTGTTTGCCTGGTCCTATGAAGACATGCGCAAGATTGACCCAAGAATCATTAGCCATCACTTGAATGTTAATCCAGGGAACAATCTTGCCATTCAAAAGAGGAGAGCCTTCAATATGGAGAGGTATGCTGCTCGAAAGACCAGCTGGTGAATGTAGTCCTGGACAAAAAGGCCAACAGGAAGTCGAGGGTCTGTGTTGATTTTACCAACCTGAATAAAGCTCGCTCAAAAGATGGCTTCCCTTTACCTCAGCCGGCTTGTAGATGCAATTGTTGGCCATGAACTATTGAGCTTTATGGATACCTACTCTAGATACAATCAGATTAAGATGGTCGAGGAAGATCAAGTCAACATCATGTTCACCATTGACCAAGGGCTATTCTACTATGTTGTTATGCCATTTGGGTTGAAAAACATCAGAGCCACTTATCAACGCTTGGTGAACAAGATGTTTGCTCGATAGATTTGAAGACCATGGAGATGTATGTCGACAACATGCTCGTCAAATCTGTTCAAGTAGCCGATCAAATCGCCAACCTCTAAGACAGCTTTAACGTCCTCTAAGAAAACAAGATGAAGCTCAACCCAGTGAAGTGCATATTCAGAGTGGAGTTGGGCAAGTTCCTCGGATTCATGGTCAACCACTGCAACATAGAATTCAATCCAACCAAGGCCTAAACAGTGGTAAACACACATTCTCCTTGATAGTTAAGGAGGTCTAAAAGCTCATCAAGATGATTGTTGCCCTAACTAGATTCGACTCCTGGTCCACCGACAAGTGCTAGCCTATTTTTAGGCACTCAAAGGAAGGCTGGAATGGAGCAGAGAGTGTGAAGAAGCGCTTTAACGCCTCAATAAATCCCTAGTCACACCCCTGATTCTATCCAAACATCTACTGGGAGAAATATTTTGCGCCTACCTGGCAGTATCTAAGAAAACGTTTAGCTCAACCCTCGTCTGAGAAGAAAAAGACATCTAGAAACCGATCTACTACACTAGCAAGGCCTTCTAGGGCACCAAGAAGAGGTATCCACCATTGGAAAAATTGGCCTTAGCTCTCGTTACTTTGCTCAAAAGCTCCAACAATACTTCTAAAGGAACACAATCTGGATCCCAACCAAGCACCCCTTGTGCCAAATCCTTCAAAATATAGAAATTTCTAGTTAAATGGCCAAGTGGTTTGCTGAGTTCAAAGAATTCAACATACAATTTATGCCCCGAATGGCCAAAAAAGCACAAGTTCTAGCCATTTTCTTCACAAAATTTACGAATGTTGGATAACTCACCCCTTTGGCCAAGATGGCCCCTATGGAAGATTTTGATCCAGCCAGCAGCAGCACGTGTTGGCTCCAAGGTTTCAAATAGAATATATATTTTTGTTTCAATGACAACAAACGATTTATTGCTTAATCACAAATAATTTATTGTGAGTATATAGAGCAATTTAGTGGTATCATTTCTAGTATCTCAAGGTAGTTGAAAGAATTTTTTATTAAGACTCGTAAGCGATTAAATGCAAGGATGAATCAATTGCTAAGAGTTGAAGGATAAACTTGAAATCACAAGAATAGGCAAACAGAGGATTGGACTCACAAAGATGAGAAGATTACAAGTTATTATTTGCTTTAAGTCTTAATGTAAGTAAGCAAAAACTCTTAAATGATATATAGTCAATGTAAGCTGAATCCACACACACATGCATTCACAATTGTTTTAATCTGTGCATATGTATTTTCAAAGTAATTAAATTGTTTTATTATGAGGAACTTGTTTCAAAAGTGCATAAAATTCCTTACATAGAGTTCTATAAAAACAAGTTTTTGAAACACCTTTTAAAGTGGTTTTGGGCAATACAGATCGGCTCATCGACCATAATTAATCGGCCTATCGGTGGCCTAAGATTGGCCTACCGATGCCCTACATTGGCCTACCAATCTGAGGGTTTTTAAGCCTTGTTTTGTAAAGCTTTTGAAGGCCTGCTGAACTCCAAGTTTCGGCCTACAGGTGGCTGAAATTTCAGTATGCCGAACTGCCTCATCGGCCTATTAATTAGATGACCATTTGGAGTCTTGTTCTAAAATTTTCAACTCTAGTCTACCAAACACATTTTTGGGCCTACCAAACTGTCTATAATAGCTAGTTTTCTAATCGTTAGAACTCCATTGCAACAACTCTTTTGACCAAAAATTGATATTTTAAGCTATAACTGAGCACTTGGAAGCTATATATATCCATCTATTCTTTGTGCTCAATATAGAGAACAAGGAAAGCAAAATTGCTAAGTTTTTTAACATTGTTTTAATCTTTTCATACTCTTATACACACTCTTTGAGCCTAGATCGTCTATATTCATTCTTGAGAATTGCTCACACCTTCCATAAAAACCTTATATTGTATTCATCTATAGTTGGAGGAATTACTGGTTTGTCAATCTCGGTAAAATTGGTGGCTTTGTTTACTTGGCCAATCTCTATGAAAGTTGGTAGGTTTGTGGTTAGTCAATCTCCCTATAGATTTAATGCTTGTAAGAAGGTGTGGTGAGCCTCGAGTAAAAAAACTCATTGGATTGTACAAGGAGTGATCATGTTGAAAAGATAGTCGTGATAATAGAAGAGGCCGAGTCGAAGACTTTGCTCCATCAGGACAACTTTCAGCACTGACTCTTGTTCCATCATTGTTTGATGAGATTTGAAGTAAACAAGACAAAGATGTAAGTCTTGCAAGGATCAAGCAGGAAATCAATGGAGGAAAATGTGAAGAGTTTTGTGTTACAGATAATAGAACTCTATATCTCAAGAACCGTCTATGTGTTCCCAACATTGATGGTTTAAGGGAACGGATCTTAATGAAAATTTACAATACTCCTTACTTAATTCATCCAGGTGCAACAAAGAAACACAATGATCCAAAGGGTAGCTTTTGGTGGTTTAGAATGAAACGTGATGTTGCCAATTATGTAAAGAAATGTTTAACATGTCAGCAAGTCAAAGCTAAACACCAAAGACCTGGAGATGATTTGCAGTCAATTTAGACGCCGAAATGAAAATGGAAAGAAATTGCGATGGATTTCATCACCGGTTTGCCTAGGACTATGAATTGATTTGATGCCATTTGGGTTGTTGTTGACCAATTGACGAAGATGGCACATTTCATTCCCATTAAGATCACTTACTCTATGGGGCAGTTAGCAAAACTTTATGTTAAGGAAATAGTGTGACTTTATAGAATTCCTAAGTTTATCATCTTTGATCGCGACGGCAAGTTCATGTCCAAAATTTGAAAAAGTGTACAGACCATGATGGGAACTAAGTTGCACTTCAGCACAGCTTTTCATCCTTAGATTGATGGCTAAACAAAGAGGACAAATCTAGTTTTATAGGATATGCTTCGTGCTTGTTCCTTGGATTACAAGACCTGGTGGTGTAAGATGTTACCATTACCGAAATTTGCTTATAACAAACGTTGTTAGGCGACAATTGGAATAGCACCTTATGAGGCTTTATACGGGCAGAAATGTAGGTCGCCTATATGTTGGCATGAAGCTGGTAAAAAGAAGATGATGGAAAGCATTAATGGTGAAAAGATTGATTTTGTCAACGAGACTTCTAAGATAATAAAGTTGATATAAAAGAGAATAGAGACCGCTCAAAGCCGACAGAAGTGCTATGCTGACAAAAGAAGAAGGCCCTTGGAATTCACTGTAGCGATTTTGTGTTCTTAAAAGTTGCACCTATGAAGGGAGATATGAGGTTTAAAAAGAAAGGCAAGTTGAGCCCGAGGTTTGTCGGACCTTATGAAATAGTGAAGCGGATCGGTAAGGTAGCTTATCAGTTGAGTTTGCCATTGATATGTTGTTTGTTCACGATATGTTCCATGTTTCAATGTTCAAAAAATATGTCTCGGATCCTACGCATTGATCAAGCCACTGGTGATTGAAATACAAGAAGATCTCAGTTATGAAGAAAAGCTTGTTAAGATTTTAAATCAAAAGACTAAAATATTGAGGAATAAAGAGATTTCTTTGGTCAAGGTTTTACGGTGAAATCACCAAGTGGAAGAAGCTATGTGGGAATGTAAAGATGAAATGAGAGCTACGTATCCACAATTGTTCTAAGTTTCAAGGACGAAACTCTTACAAGATAGGGAGAATTGTAACACCGTCATTTTTCATGTAATGGTTAATGTTAGATATTTAACGACGTTATGAAATTTCTTTAGAAAATAATATTACTGATCATTTATTTTGAGAATTATGACAGGTGATGGACACGTGGAATTAATGTGCTTGAGGTGTTCATGTCGTTTATATTGTATGCATGATAAATATTTAATGTTTTGTTTTTGTATTTTTTTAATATGGTACTTTGGTAGACCAAATTTTCAAGTTCGGTAGGCTAAATTGTTTTTCTAGAACAACATGCTTATAGATTTTCTTAGTAGGCCAAATCTCTCCATTTCGGTAGACTGATCTTGAGTAATCGGCAGGCCGAAGGCCGCTGACGAGTAATCAATAGAAAATTTCTTTAAAGGGTGGCATTGATGATTTTAAATTAATGGAGTGTAATTTTTGACTGATTAGCCTATAATTACCATTTCCTTATTCTTTATAACGGAAAAAAATTGACTTTTATTGTGATGATTGATTTTCATGATAAGGTTTCCTCTTTTGACATTTAAAATTAAGCAAGAAGAGCAAATCTTTGACTTTGCCAAATTTTTCTCTATCTCCCATGGATTCACTTCACCATTTTATATAAAAATTTTTGCCAATAAAGAAAGCCATTCTCTTTTATTCAATCAGTAATTTTCTTTTCACACATAGTTTTTTCTCTCACAAAATTCTCTTAGTTTCTCTCTCTTTCTTCCACATTCTCTGCTCCTTCTTCTCTCTCTTATTTTAATGCAAAGACTTGGAAGAAATGTCAATTATTACCTTATGCAAATTCAAAGAATTAGAGAAGGACCATATTGAGGTAAGAATTTCATTCTAGGTTTATGTCTGTAATTGTATTTTCTCTTTAATTCCATCCCCCATAACTTTGACTATAGATATCCGTTTGCTATGAAATTTTATTATGATGTTCACATATGTGTTAGATGATATTCCTCAAAGTTTTACGTCATTTGAAATTTTCTATGCTATGATATTGGATTTTTACTCTATACCACTCATGATCAAACTGTTGTTGATCAGTTAAGTTTTACAAAAATATAGTCTATGTTCAAGGGGTAAACGAATTGTGATTTATATGAAAATTTGCAAAAATATTCATAAATATGTTAAGTCATGATCTGTAAAGTTTCATAGTGATTTGATGAATATTTTATGAGTTATTGAACTTTCTTTAAGATAGGTTTTTATCGCTGTCAAATTCATGAACTTTACACTTCTTATTTGTGTGACTTTCTATTATGGCTAAATGAATTTTTTGACAACGAAACTTTTTGTGGCATTGTATTTATGTTTTTATGGATTGTAGTAAAAATTTTAGGGTCAAAGTAACTATATTTTATATATTTCAAAGTGTTAACTTAAGGGTATTTACTGCCTTATGTATTTAAAATTTATTTTTGCTCTTGAGTTCAAATGCATGTTTTGAATTCTTTTGAATTTATTTGAGGCTAAATTTTAGATATGTTATTGTTTTATATGTTTAGCATATGTAGTATTTTTATTAAATTATTTTATGGTATAAATAATTTGTTTCATAGACTTTAATTAGGGCCGCTTACTATTTTGTCTTTGCTGGCGGATTTCATTTTGTGAAATGTGTGACTTATTTTAATTATCAAAAGGAATTTTTATGACTAAAGAAAAATTAGGATAACGTATATATATATATATGTTAACTTGGTCCTTGCAAAGTTTCATGCTTAAATTGTATGTGAATTGTGAATTTGTGAGTTGTGAATCCTTAATAGTTAGGCAGGTTTTACTGCTGCAGTTTTGCTTGAATGTTTTAAAAGTTGGAAACATGTAGTTTTGTATTAGTAATTCTAGAGATGAGAGTATGAATGATGTATTATGGTATTGGATGATTTTGTGAAGATGAATATTAATTCTATGTGTATATGAATGAATGACATGAACACTCCAAGATGTGAGCACATCGAGACCGCGGCAACGTCATCTAAAATTAAGGTTTAGTAAGCAAGTCAAGTAATTACAATCCCACCTACAACATGATGAAGTTTATGAAAAGTTTGAAAGTATGTTTTATGATGATTTCTATGACGCTTTTATATAAGGTTTTATCATGAAAGCTTTTGATGTTACAAGAAGGTTTATTGTATGTTTTATGATGTGGTTTGTTAAAACTTAAAAGTATATGTGTATATATGTATCACCTAATTAAGTGTTGCACACCTAATGTTATGTTTATGATGTTGTCCAAAAGTTGAACTTATCATGTTTGGTTTGGGATTTGCTGCCCCCTCTTTTCACGACGGCGTGCCTATGATGATGATTAATGGTGCAACAGTTGGGCCCTTAAAGATAAATGAGTGAAGTTTTAATATGGAAGTTTTAATGAAAGATATGTTAACTATGAACTTGTGCCAAGTGCACTACTATGGTGTTGATGATTATAAATATGATGTTACATTATGATTTCATGAAATGTTTTATGTTCTGGGAAAGGAAGGTGTACTTACTAAGCTTTTGCTTATTTAGTTTTATATCATGTTGCAGACAAAGATAAAAGAGTTATGGAATCGGTGGAGGACAAGGACAGACATGTGTGCTAGGAATGTTAAATTGGAAAACAGAAAATGCCACGAAGAGAGTTTATTTCTTAAATAATGGTTTTATTATTGTATGCTATGTTTTGCACTATGCTGTATTAAGACTTTTTTTATTTACTTTTGTTTTGGTAGCAAATCGGCCTATCGACCATTATTGGTTAGACTATTGATGTTATTATCAGCTAGTCAATTACCCTGTATCGGCCTGCCAATTTGGAATTATGATTTTGCAGAGCCTTTGACGGCCTGCTGATGGTTGAAGTTCGAACTGCCAGTCATGTTCGGCTTGCCCATGTTTGAAGTTTGGCCTACCGAACTAGCAAAATAGTTTTGAATGATTGTTTTAAATTTTATTTAAATTATGATTTCATTATTTTAGTATTGATAAACTATTTTAATATATATATATAAGCAGTTTTTAAAAAAATGTATGTATGAATCATGGGATATGTTTATTTAATTATGTATTATTTTGAATAGTTTATCTTAAATTAATGATAGCAAAGGTAAAAGAAATGGTATCTGTGACGTCTGTAAGGAAGTGTTATAATAAATCATAGATAAAATATTGAAACGAAGGTTATACACTTATGTCAATTTTATTATTAACCTCCCCTAGGAGCTCTACTAATATAATTGATGGCCAAAGAAATGATTATTAATATATGTTGGATCATACAGGTCCTAGATGGCATATACTAATTAGGAGAGGATCCATGTTCCTAATTTCCTAATTGAATTTGGCAAGTCTCCCCTAGGTGGCTTGTTGAATTATGAGTTGGGAATTATCATTATAAGGTCGTGATATTTTCAAGATTTTAACACATAAACACATTTGTATATTTTACATGATTGTGTTATCTTCCTAAATTATTATTGTATGTTTGCTTATGTTTGGTATATGATTCTTTATTGTAGATTAAAAATGTCTAAAAACGCTTTATCTTTGATACTTGATAAAAACCAATTAACTAGTGAGAACTATAATGATTTGAAATGGAACCTAAACATCATCCTATCCTTTGAGAAACTAAAGTTTGTGCTGACGACACCGTGTCTTACCGAGCCTACGGGAGATTCCACTAATGAGCAAATCCAAGCATACGATCGTTGGAAAGATGCTAATGAGCAGGCCCGTTGTTCTGTTATGACCAGCATGAATAACGTACTGTAGGCTTAACATGAAGATTATGAGACTGTTAGGCAGATCTTGGATAATCTTGAAGATATGTTTAGAGGCCAAGCCCTAACAAAGTGGCAAGGGGCGCTTCAAAAACTCTTAAACTACAAACAAAGACCGAGGACGTCAAGGAGCATATGATGTTTGTCATGGGCTACCTCGCTGAGGCTCAAACCAATGGAGCTGCCATTGATGCTCAAACTCAGATGACTATGGTCTTTGAAGACTCTATCTAAGGATTTTATTCCGTTTAGAGTTACATTTAAGTTAAGCAATAGACGAGATATGACCTTAATAGAGTTGATGAAGTAGTTACAGGAGTTCAAACTTCTGATCAAGAAAACTCCTGAAGGTGGTGAGGCCAACATAGCAACTACATCTGGTTCCAATCCTAACCCAGGGAAGGGAAAGAAGCAATGAGCCAAGAACAAAAAGTCTTCTATTCCTACAAACGACAAGAACAAGAAGAAGAAAAAGAAGAGCCCGAAGAAGCTTAAGTGCTTCTTCTACGAGAAGGTCGAGCACATAAAGAAGATTGCAAGGACTTCCTTTCCCGAAGAAGTAGGTGTGATCTTTTGGTTTTAGAAACTTGTTTGGTTGAGGAATCTAGTAACACTTAGGTCATAGATTCTAGAGCAACTAATCATGTTTGTGTTTCTCTATAGGGGTTCAAAGAAACGAGAAGTCCACAATATGAAGGCTGCACGCTTCAGATGGGCGATGGATACTTGGTGTTGGCTGAAGCAGTGGGAGACGTCCATCTTTACTTTGATAATTGTAGGAATTTATTTTTGCGAGATTGTTTTTATGCTTCTACACTTAAAAGGAATTTAATTTCTATGGCTTGTTTATTTAAAGACTCTTATATAGTGTCTTTTAATAATAAAGTGATGATTTGTAAAATCAAATATTTATCTGTGATGGATGGATGCAAAATAATCTATATTTTATCAAACCTAAGATGGACTTATTGCTAAACACGAGATTAATGATAATAACTTTAAAAGACTTAAAAATTCTCACTTTAATAAGACTTATCTTTGGCATTTACGACTAGGTCATATTAACCATAATAGGATTCAAAGTTTAATAAGGGATAGACATTTAAGTCACTTAAAGGTGGAATCAATACTACAATGTGAATCTTGTTTGGAGGGTAAAATGACCAAAAGACCATTTGGGTCTAAGGGCAATAGGGCCAAAAAAGTTCTAGAACTTGTGCCTAGTGATGTTTGCGGAACCATGAACATCTAGGCATGAGAAGGATATGAGTATTTCGTCACCTTTATTGATGATTACTCAAGGTATGGTATGTGTACCTAATGCACCACAAAAGCAAAACTTGTGACAAGTTGAGTGAGTTTCGAGCTGACGTGGAAAAGCAATTGGGTAGACCTATAAAGGCACTTCGATCTGATCGAGATAGTAAATACATTTCTGATGAGTTCTTAGTGCACTTATTAGAGAATGAGATTTTATCTCGTTTGACTACACCAGGCACTCCATAGCAGAATGGCGTGGCTGAGAGAAAGAATAGGACTTTGTTAGACATGGTTAGGTCCATGATGAGTTATTCATCACTGCCTTTGTCCTTTTAGGGATATACACTACAAACTGCATGTTATTTTTTGAACAATGTGCCTTCAAAATCGGTTCCTGAAACTCCTCACGAGTTATGGACAGAGAAAAAGGACATCCTTAAACCATATTCGCATTTGGGGATGCCCGGCTCATGTCTTGTTTAAGGAAGCGAATAAGTTGAAAGCACGTTTGAAAGTTTTTGTGTTTGTAGGATATCCCAAAGGGACCAAAGGGGTTATTTTTATAATCCAAAGGAAAACAAAGTCGTGGTTTCATCTAATGCAACTTTCCTTGAGGATAGTTACATGGATGACATTAAGCCTTGAAGTAAAGTGGTGCTTGAGGAGTTGGCGAGTGATTCGATTACTTGGTCGAATGAAACCATTCCAATCGATGTAGAAAAACCAACTGAACTCGAACAACAACCTAAGGTGCCATCAACCTGAAAGGTATATCTTCAATGGTGAGACCTTCTTGGCTAAATCATATGAACAAGACAGGGATCCTTACACTTATGAAGAGGCTATTGAGGATGTTGATTTGACACTCTAGAGAGAAGCTATGAACACAAAGATGAAGTCTATGGAGACTAATTAAGTCTGGGAGCTTGTAGATCTCCTCGAAAGGGTAAAACCCATTGGGTGCATGTGGATCTATAAGAGAAAGAGAGAAGTGGATGGAAAATTCAAAACCTATAGGGCTATATTGGTAGCTAAGGGATACACGCAAAAGGAAGAAATCGCTTTTGAGGAAACCTTTTCACCTGTAACTATGCTAAAGTCCATCCACATTCTTTTGTCCATAGCTGCCATTCTTGACCATGAGATTTAGCAGATGGATGTCAAGATAGATTTTCTAAATAGCTATCTTGATGAGTCCATATATATGGTACAACTAGATGGGTTCAAGGCTAAGCGTCAGAAGGGTAAGATTTATAAGCTGCTAAAGTCAATTTATGGACTTAAGCAGGCTTCTCATTCTTGGAACATAAAATTTGATCAAGATATCAAGACTTATGGGTTCACAGAAAGTGTAGACAAACCATATGTTTACAAAAACATTAAGGATAAGAAGGTCATTTTTCTACTGCTTTATGTAGATGACATTCTGCTAATTGGCAATGACGTTGGGGCATTGTCATCGGTCAAATTATGGTTGACCAAGCAGTTTGACATGAAGGACTTAGGTGAGGCTAATTTTGTTCTCGGTATCTAGATCTTTTGGGATAGGAAGAACAAAATGATAGCTTTGTCCCAAGCGGGCTACATAGATAAAATTCTCAAAAGGCTTGCAATGCAGGATTAAAAGAAAGGTGGGCAACCATCGAGGTCAAGAATTACTCTTTCTAAGAAAGACTCTTCCAAGCATGAGGAAGAAAGAGAAATACATGAAGAAGGTACCTTATGTTTCGGTAGTGTGCAGTCTCATGTATGCCATGCTTTGTACACGACTGGATATTTTTTATACGGTCGGGATTGTGAGTCGATTTCAGTTGGATCCAAGACCGAACCACTAGATTGCAGTCAGGCATATTTTCAAGTACCTAAGAAGGACTCGAGGCTATATTGTAACACCCTCCATCTTAACTAGACAAAACACATGCTTGGTCAAGCTGGCGAGTGCTACCTTTACTTCAACATATAGAAATTATAAAAAAAACTCTTCATTTATCTTTTTACATATCATATTATTAGATAAAAATTACAAACTAAAAAAAAAATAACTTACTATATTTACAAAAAAACATATTTATCTTATCTAGAACAAGTTCTCAAACTTTTGATTATACACACCAGAAAAAACAGTCTTTAAAACATAATAGTTCTCATTCGCAGCATGTGAACATCTTGTCAGCCGTAGCAACTTAAACAACTTCTATTCCTGCACATCAACATCTGCATCACAAGAAACTAAATGAGCTATGGCTTAGTAAGTAGAATCTAGAGTTGACATCACAAGGTCAAACATGCATTTTAAAGCATAGCATTCTGTTGTACCCATTTTCAGTAAAAAAAAAAAACATTTTCAGTGAAAGGTAGCCTATGGCACCTCAGTCAAGTATAGAACTAGCTTAATATCTGATAGGCCATGAGTTTTTGGAACCTGTTCTTTTTCAGTCTTATGGCTACCCTATATTGGAAGACCTCATGCCTCAAGGGATATCGCTACCATAATTTGGGTACGCCGGTCCCTCCCACGTCCCTTGCCTACCCAGATATTAAACTATGTTTTATACTTTATCTTAAAGCATAACACAAGGATACAATAGCTTTTGCTTTTGTAAACAAGTAAATAGGACAATCACAATTATACAAATTCTTTAACTCGTTGAGTTTATAAATACTTCTCATACAAGTACTATTATTTCTTGTGAAGTTTGAAAATAGGATTCTACTTACTTGAAATCCAAGAAGACTTAAAGAAGTGTGGAGAGTGGACCCTTCTTGGTGAATTGGATGTGCTATTGACCTGCCATATTCATATTGTAACCATTCAAGCACAAAGAAACAATTTTAATAATCATGACTATACCAACTTACAATCATCTTCTTGATATGTAAAAATGAAAAAATTCATAGATCTTAGAATACGAACCCAATTGTCATGAAAATTTGTAGAACAATAAACATATCAAAGAATCTCCCTGTAAAATTTCACATCATTTGGGTTTAATTTGACTAGGTTCACAAACAAGAGAAGCTAGCCTACTGGCAACAAAATTTCAACGGCAGGACTTGATTTTGAAAAATTCACCAAAAATTCATCCTTCAACATTTTTGGACGAAATTTTGACACAACATAGCTCTATATGTCCACTTCCTCAAAATTTCAGCTTCAAACTCGAAGTGACCTAGGAGATTTGAAGCCCGTAATCAGGGCTGTTGCACACTTTTTTTCCAGAATTTCAGCTTAACATTTTCTCAAACATCATGCTTGCACTCACCAAAATTCATAGAAAATAGAGCAAATTTGAATTTAAACACTTCCCAATCATGCTTAGATCAAACCACAGCAAGAGGAACACCTACTTACATTCACTTAAACTCTTTCTCACAACATCTAACCAAAGACATCTTTAATTCCATGAATTTTTTTACAAACCAGCCCATATGCATACAACCCATAAAACCCCCATCAAGAAGCACAAAAATAACCATCCATTTCAAGAAAAACGACTTACCTTGGCTGCTGTACAAGTTGTCCTCTCAAATTTAGGTTCAAACTTCAATTTTCTCAAGAAAACTATAGATTTTTGGGTAGTTTCTTCCCAAATCCGAACCTTCAAGCTCTCAAACCCTCACTTCTTTGGCTTTTTGTTTGAATAGAATAGAGGAAACTCAAAGTAATGGTTCTCTTTTAGAAATGATATGGTCAGAGACGCGAGTTAGAGGTTTTATGTGGTGGATTGATGTTTAAGTGACAACTAAGCAATTCACATATAATAATCATATATTTTATTTCATAATTCTACTAATAGCCGCACTAAAAATACCTTTTCACATATATATCCTCAATGTTAATATATGTTCATTAATATACCATCATTTTTTAACAAAGTCATACAAACAGATATCAAATACTTACTGTAACTGTTATTAAAATAGTCAACTAAATGAAAACATAATAAATCATGTAATGAACCAACAATTAAAAAAAAACATATTATTTTTAATTATTCATAGCACATCAATTCTTGCCAAGTAAGTCATCCAACTCTTCACTGTAAAAAGAGACTTGAAATATCGTTAGATTTCTCAAAAAACTCTATATAATAGAACATTATATTATGATTAAGATAATAAAATGCATAACATACTATTCAAATTTAATGTGAAAAATGCTTCATATAACCATAACATTTGTGAGAATTTTGGGCATTACATTTCTCCCCTCCTTATTAAATTTCATCCTTGAAATTTGACATACCGAATAGTTCCGGATATTTGCTCCGCATCTCTTCCTCTCTTTCCCATGTGGCTTCTTCTACTAAATGATTCTTCCACAAAACTTTAACTAGTTGAATCTTCTTGGTCCTTAACTCCTTTTCTTTTCTATAAAGGATTTTTATTGGTTTCTTCTCATATGCTAAATCAATGGTTATTTCCAATGGTTCAAAACTTAAAACATGCGAGGGATTGGAATGTACTTCTTGAGCATAGATACATGAAAGACATTATGTATACTGGATAATGAAGGGGGTAAAGCCAACCTATATGCTATATCACCAACCCTTTCAAGGATTTCAAATGGGCCAACATACCTTGGGCTTAACTTTCCTTTTTTTCCAAATCTCATGATGCCCTTCATTGGAGCTACCTTTAGGAATACATGATCCCCAACAGTAAAGTCTAAATCTTTTCTTCTTCTATCTGCATAGCTTTTCTGTCTACTGTGTGTTGTTCTCATTCTATCACGTATCTTTTCTCTTACCTTAGCAGTCATTTGCACCATCTCCGGACCGAGTAAATCTCTTTCTCCAACTTCATCCCAATGAATTGGAGATCTACTTTTTCTTCCATATAGCGCTTCATAAGGTGCCATTTCAATCATCGTTTGATAACTATTGTTGTAAGTAAATTCCACTAAAGGAAGCTTTGTATCCTAACTCCTTTGTAAATCAAGTATACAAGCTCTTAACATATCTTCCAATATCTGAATTACCCTCTCCGATTGTCCATTACTTTGAGGATGAAATGCTATGCTAAATGCAAGCTTCGTTCCCATAGTACTATGTAAACTCTTTCAAATTGCAGATGTGAACTTGGGGTCTCTATCAGATACGATTGAAACTGGCACTCCATGTAATTTGACTATCTCTTTGATATACAACTGAGCATATTGGTCCATGGTATAAGTGGATTTCACTGGAAGAAAATGGGCAAACTTGGTTAACCTATCCACAACCACCCATATAGAATTGAATCCATTTTGAGTTCTAGGCAATCCAAGTCCAAAGTCCATTGTGATGTGTTTCCATTTCCACTTTGGAATCAATAAAGGCTTCAACAACCCTGCTGGTCTTTGATGTTTAATCTTAACTTGTTGACAAGTTAAACATTCAGCTACAAACTGTGCTACATCTTTCTTCATTCTAGGCCACCAATAATGCTACTTTAAATCTCTATACATTTTTGTGCTACCTGAGTGTATTGAATAAGGAGTCATATGGGCTTCTTTCAAGATGTCTTCTTTAATGACCTTAACAAATGGCACACATAACCTTTCTCTATATCTTATAATCCCATCTTCATCAACTGAGAAGTTTGGTCTCTACCCCGCATTAATCTTGTTTCTTAACCCAATCAAATACTTATCCACCTTTTGGCCTTCTTTAATTTTATCTTGCAGCACATGTTGTAATACTAGAGCTGATAGTTTACTCGTTATTCCTTTTGGGACTATTTCAAGCTCCAACCTTTGCAAATCCAATGATATTGGCTTTTGAATGACATGGAAGGACAACATTGATTTTCTACTCAAGGCATCAGCGACCACATTTGCTTTCTGAAGATGGTAGTTGATTACATAATCATAGTCTTTCACAAGTTCCAACCATCTACGCTGCCTCATATTCAACTCCTTTTGGGTGAAGATGTACTTCAGACTCTTATGGTCAGTATAAATCTCACACTTCTCACCATACAGGTAGTGTCTTTAGATTTTCAAAGCACAAACTATAGCAGCAAGTTCCAAATCATGAGTTGGGTAATTCTTTTCATACTCTTTTAGTTGTCTTAAGGCATATGCGATTACCTTCCCATTCTACATTAACACACAGCCTAAGCCATTCTTGGAGGCGTCTCTATACACCACAAATCCACTAGTTCCTGATGGAATGGTAAGCACCAGAGCTGTGATTAACCTATGCTTCAATTCTTGAAAACTCTTTTCACAAGCATCAGTCCACTGGAATTTCACATTCTTTCTAGTCAGCGATGTTAAGGGAGTGGCTATTTTAGAGACTTCCTCAACAAATCGTTGATAGTACCCTACCAATCCTAAAAAGCTCCTAACTTCTGATACATTCATTGGTGTTGGCCAGTTAACAACAGCTTCCACTTTACCTGGATCAATAGAAATTCCATTCTTGGACACTATATGTCCTAGGAATCCACTTGTTCTAGCCAAAATTCACACTCCTTAAATTTGGCATACAAATTGTTTTCCTCGAGAACTTTCAGTACAATTCTTAAGTGTTCTTCATGTTCCTCCTTACTCCGAGAATAGATCAAAATATCATCAATAAACATGATCATAAATTTATCAAGAAACTGCTTAAACACCCTATTCATTAAGTCCATAAATGTAGCAGGCGCAATTGTTAAACCAAAAGGCATCAGTAAAAACTCATAATGCCCATACCTTGTTCTAAAGGCAGTCTTCTACACATCTTCTTCTTTGATCTTCAACTGGTGATGTCCACTTTGCAAATCAATTTTTGAGAAAACGAAAGTACCCTGTAATTGATCAAACAAATCATCTATCCTTGGAAGTGGATACTTATTCTTAATGGTCACCTTATTTAACTCCCTATAATCAATACATAACCGCAATGTGCCATCTTTTTTCTTCACAAATAACACAGGTGCTCCCCAAGGAGAACAACTAGGGCATATAAAACCCTTATCAAGCAATTCTTGCAATTGTACCTTCAACTCCTTTAATTATGTTGGTGCCATTCTGTAGGGTGCTTTGGAAATTAGTGCAGTCCCTAGGACAAGATCAATTACAAACTCAATCTCTCGATCAGGTGGCAATCTTGGGAGGTCATCTGGGAACACTTCTAGGAACTCTTGAACTATATCCACATTTTTGGGCTTTAACTTTTGTTCCATTGGAGTATCCATAACACTAGCCAAATAGGCAACACAACCTTTACTAAGCATCTTTTGAGCTTTCATTGCAGTTATAATTGGTATAGATGATCTCCCTATGGTTCCTCTAAATACAAATTGTTCTTCTCTAGGTGGCTAAAAGATCACAAATTTCTTGCGGCAATCAATTGTGGCATGATATTTTGTTAACCAATCCATACCCAAAATGACTTCAAAATTAGCCATATCCAAAACCATGAGATCCACACATAAGGTTCTATCAGCAATCTGAATCGAGCAAGCCCTTAACATTGGATTCGATTCCATTTCTTCCCCGGATGGTAATGTTACACTATATCTCGTTTCTAACAAATCTGGTGTAATGCTCAATTTCCTCACAAATGTACTTGATGCAAATGTATGCATAGACCCTGAATCTATCAATGCATGAGCAACAACTTTAGAAATTAAAATATTACCCTAGATTATAGAAGCATCCACATTAGCTTGTTCTTCTGTCATCGCATACACCCTTCCTTGGACTTTCTTTTGCATCATGGGACAATCCTTTGCCAAATGCCCTGGCTTCTTGCACTTGAAACATAAGTTACTACCTTTATAACACTCTCCAAAATGATTCTTCCCACACTTAGCACATAATGGCTTCTCAGTTATATTAGCAGCTTGCTCAACTCTGGGGCATTTACTATTTCCCTGTTGTGGCTTCTATTATACCCTTTTTCACTGGGTAGGATTCCATGGAGTTAATCCTGATCTCCTTTGTTGATGAAACTTTTCAATGTCTTTTTCATCCTAATCTGCCATCAATGCTTTGTCGACTAACTCCGTAAACTCCATTGTAGAAGACATCCTCACATCCCTTCTGATTTCAGGATTAAGACCTCTCAAGAAGTGGGCTATTTTCTCATTGTTGTCTTAGGCAATATAAGGGACATACCTACAACCTTCATCGAATTTTCTAACATAATCACACACTAACATCCCACCTTGCTTTAGCTCTAGAAACTCCTTTACTTTTTGTGATCTAGCATCCCTAGTGAAATATTTTTCATAGAAGATCTTCTTGATTCTGTCCCAAATCAGCTCATCCATATTCACTCCAAGCTTAGTTCCTTCCCACCAGGTTCTAGCTCCTTTTGTTAAGCAAGAAAATTGTACAAAGTACCTTTTTAGCATACTGATCCTCATATAATCAAAGATAGCATCCAAAGATTTCACCCACTCCTCTGCAACTAATGGGTCCAAGCCACCATCAAAGTCAGGAGGTTCTATGTTCCTGAATTTCTCATAAATAGTTGGCGAGACATCCAGTCGAGGTGGAAGGGGTAGTTGGTTTTGTTGACCTTTCTGTTCTATTAGTCTATCAATTTTTCTAGATTGTCTCTCTACTAATCCAGTAAGGTTTGCCACAATTTGCACCAAATCAGATGGTGGTTCTCCTAGTGGTAGGTCATTAATCACTCTTGTTTTTCTCTTAGGAGCCATTACTTCATTCGCCTGTGTAATGCCCTATTTTATCCCATGTGTCCTAAATAATTACGTTTTTTTATATAACAAAAAAAAAATTGCATGCATAAAACACAAAAATTCTACCAGTTGTTTGAGTTGCTACACTCTCCGATGTTCATATACCTCCAATTAGTCTTCAGGTACGATTTAAACCATTTGCTCTAATACCAAAACTGTAACACCCTCCATCTTAACTAGACAAAACACATGCCTAGTTAAGCTGGCGAGTGCTACCTTTACTTCAACATATAGAAATTATAAAAAAAAAACTCTTCATTTATCTTTTTGCATATCATATTATTAGATAAAAATTACAAACTAAAAAAAAAATTAACTTACTATATTTACAAAAAAACATATTTATCTTATCTAGAACAAGTTCTCAAACTCTTGACTATACACACTAGAAACAATAGTCTTTAAAACATAATAGTTCTCATTAGCAGCATGTCAACATTTTGTCAGCCGTAGCAACTTAAACAACTTCTATTCTTGCACATCAACATCTGCATCACAAGAAACTAAATGAGCTAGGGCTTAGTAAGTAGAATCTAGAGTTGACATCACAAGGTCAAACATGTATTTTAAACCATAGCATTCTGTTATACCCATTTTCAGTAAAAAAAAAAAAAACATTTTTAGTGAAAGGTAGCCTATGGCGCCTCAGTCAAGTATAGAACTAGCTTAATATCTGATAGGCCATGAGTTTTTGGAACCTGTTCTTTTTCAGTCTTATGGCTACCCTATATTGGAAGACCTCATGCCTCAAGGGATATTGCCACCATAATTTGGGTACGTCGGTCCCTCCCGCGTCCCTTGCCTACCGAGATATTAAACTATGTTTTATACTTTATCTTAAAACATAACACAAGGATACAATAGCTTTTGCTTTTGTAAACAAGTAAATAAGACAATCACAATTATACAAATTCTTTAACTCGTTGAGTTTATAAAATACTTCTCATACAAGTATTATTATTTCTTGTGAAGTTTGAAAATAGGATTCTACTTACTTGAAATCCAAGAAGACTTAAAGAAGTATGGTGAGTGGACCCTTCTTGGGGAATTGGATGTGCTATTGACCTGCCATATTCATATTGTAACCATTCAAGCACAAAGAAACAATTTTAACAATCATGCCTATACTAACTTACAATCATCTTCTGGATATGTAAAAATGGAAAAATTCATAGATCTTAGAATACAAACCCAACTGTCATGAAAATTTGTAGAACAATAAACATATCAAAGAATCTCCCTGTAAAATTTCACATCATTTGGGTTTAATTTGACTAGGCTCATAAACAAGCAAAGCTAGCCTACTGCCAACAAAATTTCAACAGCAAGACCTGATTTTGAAAAATTCACCAAAAATTCATCCTTCAACATTTTTGGATGAAATTTTGATACAACATAGTTCTATATGTTCATTGTCATTCCTCATTTCAGCTTCAAACTCGAAGTAATCTAGGAGATTTGAAGCCCGTAATCAGGGCTGTTGCACACTTTTTTTTTTCCAGAATTTTAGCTTAACATTTTCTCAAACATCATGCTTGTACTCACCAAAATTCATAGAAAACAGCGAAAATTTGAATTTAAACACTTCCCAATCATGCTTCGATCAAACCACAGCAAGAGGAACACCTATTTACATTCAATTAAACTCTTTCTCACACCATCTAACCAAAGACATCTTTACTTCCATGAAATTTTTCACAAACCAGCCCATATGCATACAACCCATAAAACCCCCATCAAGAAGCACAAAAATAACCATCCATTTCAAGAAAAACGTCTTACCTTGGCTGCTATACAAGTTGGCCTCTCAAATTTAGGTTCAAACTAAAATTTTCTCAAGAAAACTATAGATTTTTGGGTAGTTTCTTCCCAAATCTGAACCTTCAAGCTCTCAAACCCTCACTTCTTTGGCTTTTTGTTTGAATAGAACAGAGGAAGCTCAAAGTAATGGTTCCCTTTTAGAAATGATATGGTCAGAGATGTGAATTAGAGGTTTTGTGTGGTGGATTGATGTTTAAGTGACAACTAAGCAATTCACATATTATAATCATATATTTTATTTAATAATTCTACTAATAGCCCCACTAAAAATACATTTTCACATATATATCCTCAATGTTAATATATGTTCATTAATATACCA
>CAMOHE010049939.1:0-13971 GCA_946598075.1 Artocarpus hirsutus | reverse complement strand
CCACGCGAGCGTCACCTGTCATAACACTTAAAATAAAATGGTTAGCACTATTATATCATATATCATAACATATATCATGAGTATAACACTTATCATCGTCATTAATATAACATTTAACGTCATTATCATAGCATTATTCGTTACATAAAATTAGGCGGGTGTTACAAAAATAGTCAACTAAATGAAAACATAATAAATCATTTGATGAACCAACAATTAAAAAAAACATATTATTTTTAATTATTCATAGCACATCAATTCTTGTCAAGTAAGTCATCCAACTCTTCACTGTAAAAAGACACTTGAAATATCGTTAGATTTCTCAAAAAACTCTATATAATAGAACATTATATTATGATTAAAATAATAAAATGCATAACATACTATTCAAATTTACTATGAAAAATGCTTCATATAACCATGCACATTTGTGAAAATTTTGGGCATTACATATATGCTTGTGTACTCGGTTGAGGATTTGACTCCTTTAGGATACACTGACTTAGATTTTTAATCCTGTCGGGATTCAAAAAGACCAACTTCAGGTTTTGTGTTTACTCTGGGCGGCAGTGCCATTGTTTAGGGATGTGTCAAGCAAGATTACACTTTGAATTCAATGATGGAGGCTGAATATGTGTCAGCCAGTGATGCTTCGAAAGAAGCAATGTGGCTTGGCAAGTTCCTTGAAGATCTTGAGATAGTTCCTGGTACTAATAAGGCGGTATTATTGTACTATGATAACAGTGTGGTTGTAGCTAATGCTAATAAACTAAGATTTCACAAGAAGAGTAAGCATATTAATAAAAAATATCATGTGATGAAGGACTTTGTTGAGGGCGGGCATATTGTTGTATGCAAAATCGCATCCGAGGACAATTAGCTTATTCATTTTCAAAGACACCAACTGTAAGAGTTTTCGAGAGGTGTATGGAAGCTATGGGTATGCATGATTTGTTATATTTACTCACTTAGTGTAAAAAGGAGATTGTTAGACATGTATGCCTTGAGGAGTAAAAATGTAATTTCTTTTTGGAGACATTTTAATCAATAAAGAATTTATTTATTATTCATACACCAAATTGTTGTCTTCTTTACATTAATATTTTTTGTGTATGATAAGCAAACAAAAATTTGAGACTGTCGGTCTAAGCCTTTAAAATTAGGCATATGATGGACAAATAATGCAGAAGACATGATTCTAAAGGTGACGGTCTAAATTATAAGATCTACAATCAAGGGATCAAGTTGGGCGCTTTATTTATGCAAAGATTGTTATGTTGTCTATATATCTAACGAGAGATGGTTTATCATGGCCATTGGAGGTGGACTCTGCGACTATTGGTGCATTGTCATATGTGACGATGTATTGGATTAGGACACAAAGTGTAGTTAATTTGGATTAATAATTTTGTCTTGGCAAGTCAATTCACTTTAGACAATCATATGTGTTGTATCTTAATCTTGAGATGAATAGTGGACCTGTTGTCTTGACTTATATCTTTTGATGTACCAAAATGTCTTTTGATGTACCAAAGAGTGACATCCACATTTTATGTTGGTATGCATACCGGTACATTGACGCTATGACTCTTGATAGCATAGACCTATTATTCATAGATATGGAATTCATAGCTCTCTTTAAGAGTCGTTGATATCCTCTTATATGTGTTATCTTGTAATTAAAAAACTAGAGTGCTCAGTCATTTGGATACATAGGTGTAACCAAATGGTATATTGTCTTTAGATGGTAAGTTTTTTGGTGGTGAGATAATGGAATGTAAGAGAAAAATAATCAAAAAGGCAAGATAGAAATTATCCTTAAGCCAATTATGGATAATCCTAAAAATTATCCTTAAGCCAATTATGGATAATCCTATGGGGATATAAAACATTATGATATGTTATGGAGACTTAGCTATACGAGTTTCGTAATTCTATATAGTTTGAGAGTGCATCTTTAAGCTTTTAGTGGAATAGCGTTAAAGTTGATAATTATGAATGTATATTTGAGATATTGGGTTTTATAATTATCGAGAGCTTGAATTGTATAGGTTTATCAGGTCCCCTTTGCTAACTCATAATTGTTAGACGTGCATGCCCTAAGGAGTAAAAATGTAATATGTTTTTAGAGATATTTTTATCAATAAAGAATTTGTTTATTATTTATATACCAAATCTTGTCTTCTTTACGTTCATATTTGTTGAATGTATATTAAGCAAATTTACTTTCATATTTGTTGAAGGTATATTAAGTAAACAATAGTCTAAGAATGTCGGTCTAAACCTTTAAGAATTGGGCATATGATGGACAGATTATGCAGAAGACACGATTCTTAAGGTGACGGTCTAAATCATATGATCTGCAATCGAGAGAATAAAGTTGGGCACTTTATTCATGTAAAGATTGTTATGTTGTCTATATCCCTAACGGGAGATGGTTTGTCTTGGCTATCGGAGGTGGACTCCGTGAATAGAAACATTGACACATTGTCATAGGTGATGATGTGTTCGATCAGGACATAAAGTGAATTGATTTAGATTAATAATTCTATCTCAACAATTCGATTCACTTTAGATAATCATTTGTATCGTATCTTAATCCTAAGATGAATAGTGGGCATGTTGTCTTGACTTGTGTCTTTTGATGTATCAAAGGGTAACATCCACGTTTAATAGTGGTACGTATGCCGGTATGTTGGAGGCACGACTCTTGATTGCGTAGGCCTGTTATTCATAGATATGGAATCCATAGCTCCTCTTTAGGAGTAGTGATATCCTCTTATATGTGTTATCTTGTAATTAGAAAACCAGAGCGCTTAATCATTTGGATACATAGGTGTAACTGAATGGTATATTCTCTTTAGATGGTAAGTTTTTCGATGGTGAGATAATAAAATGTAGGATAAAAATAATCAAGAAGGGAAGACAAAACTTGTCCTTAAGCCGATTTTAGATAATCCTATGGGGATACGATACATTATGATATGTCACGGAGACTTAGCTACATGGGCTTCTTAATTCTATATAGTTTGAGAGTACAACTTCAAGCTTTTAATGGAGTAGCGTTAGAGTTGATAATTATGAAATGTATATTTGGGATATTTGGCTTCATAATTATTGGGAGCTTGAACTATATAGGTCCATTTGGTCCCCTTTGCTAGCTCATAAAAATCCTGTAACGATACAGTGTGCTTTTTCAATAATTAGTGACTTATGTCAGATTTATTAGATTGGCTGAAATTTGATAAAAATTAGATAATTTATGTTTGTTTATCGGTTGAATTAATTTTATGATAATATTAATTTAAGATAAACTTGTTGGATTAGTAGGATTAGATAATTCATGCATGTTTATTAGTTGGATTAATTTTGAATTAATTCAAGATAAACTTGTTGAATTATCAGGAATATTTATTTTCCTAGAGATTATCTAGATATGACTATTTTAATCAGATAACTTCTCTATTGGGTTATTTGAATTAAAACCGAGACTCTATCGTAAGAATCTTGGGTGAGAAATAAAATTCATAGGGATCTTTTATTAGAGGTTCAATAGGCCGATCTTTAAGTTTGGCTTGTCGATTAAGGAGGCTTGGTAGGTTGATTTACAAATCCGGCCTATCGATCGGGCGATAAAAGGATCATGCATTTTCACATGTGTTTTATCATATATTGACTTTGATTTGACCTTGATTTGAATTTTGAGGCCTTATCTAATAAGGATTGACTTCTAGCCCTAACCTTTATAAAAGGGGAGTGAGTCTCTTTATTATTTAGAGATCAAATGAGAAATCTAGAATGAGACTCTGTCGATGAGACTCTGAAACTCCTCGGAGAGCTATCATTCACAAATTACGAATTATAACTTTGAGCATTTCTCAACTAGTTGGAAGGAGATTCACCAAGTGAAAAAGCTAAGCGATGTGAGCCCACACTCACTCTAATTGTGGATAGAGAATAGCAAAGAAGGCTAGTTAGTTAAAGTCCTTCTAGAACATTACTTCTCTACCTTGATTACGAAAGCTATTCTGCATTTACGAGGTTAGTAAGATTTGGTTAATTTACACATATAGCATGTCAAACTTGTGTTTTAGAAAATTTTTGATATAAAAAATTTTAAAATTCTGCTGCGTACTATTTTTCCAACAATTGGTATCAGAACCATGGTTTTTACATAAATTTGTAAGTTTGCGATCATGCTATACGTATAAATTATGTGATCTTGATCTCTCCTATGCTTGAATTTAATTTTATAGAGAGTTGGCACTCTAGGTTTCTATATCTTTTTTTATGTTGTCGTGGATTATATGGTAAATGTTTATTAATTAATTATGGTTGATTAAATTATTATTTAATTATTAATTAATTAATTAATTTATATCGGTTATGGTTCCTTAGATGTTAGAATGTGTATATAGGTTTTTCATGTAATTAGATGGTGAACTATCATCTCCGTCTAAGAATTATTATTTAATTTTAAATTTGGAAGAATTTTGTAATTAAATAATCATTCGGAGAAGACGGATCTAGAAGATTAGAAGATGGATGATATCATTCTTAGGTATTTCCTAAGTCTTTAATTTTATGTTTTTGAATTGTTGAAAATAAAATTGATAAATTGCATCAAAATTGTATTTTCTAGAAAGAGGTGATCTCTGCTCGGTCGGCATGTCGAACCCTCTAGGATCGACGGGCCAATGGTCGCAGATCGACAGGTCAAACGTGAAGTTCGGTAGGCTGTCAGTAGGGCAGAAATCAAGTAGCTCTAGCGGCAGGCCAAACTCTAGGTGTGGTAAGCCGATCTGTCATGACCGGTAGGCCGACCTAAAAAGATCAGCATGCCGATGGATCATGACTGGTAGGCCGATCATACCGATCGATATGTCGATAGAAAGTTGTGATTTTTCAGAAAAGGTACATTTTTTGATGCAGTTTTAATTTTATTTTTAGGACAATTCTGAGAAACATTAAAATTTAGATTTGACCAAAAATATCGAGTATTTGATTTATGCTGGATTGAAGACTTGAAGATGGGCATTACATGAAGAATGATACAACTTGAGGATTCAATGATGAAGAATCAATAATATGTTTCGATTATTCTCTTGTAATTTTTATTTTCTATTCTCTAGGGTGGAACCATAATGTTACGGTTATTATTATTATTTTGCTTGTAATTTTGCTTGATTGCTTTGCTTGTCTGCATTATAATATGATTTGCTATGTATATTGATAACATGTCATATAGAATAGAGAGTGCTGCTCATGCATGTTTTTAAAATAAAACCTTAATTTCAAAAGATTGAGTGGGAGAAAGTTTTCAAAGAAATGACCTAAGGCCTCCATCGTTGGTCCATAGGTAGCACATGGTGGTTCCGACCCTTAGGAAGGGACTTCATAATGTACCAAGTTGGATCTTCAAGAGGATAAGGTATTTTAGCATAATTTATGGTTGCACACCCCTAGGTGGTGATTATAAATCATGGATAAAATATTAAAATGATGGTTATATACTCATGTTAATTCTATTATTAACTCCCATAAGAGCTTTGTTAATAAAATTAATGGCCAAAGAAACAATTATTAATATATGCTGGATCACATAGGTCCTAGATGGCATATATTAATTAGGAGGGGATCTGTGTTCTTGATTGAATTTGGCACGACTCCCCTAGGAGCTTGATGAATTCTACGTTCAGAATTATCGTTGTAAGGTTGTGATATTTTCAAGGTTTTGACATATAAAAACATTTGTATATTATTATGCTATGTTTGCTTATATTTAGTGTATGATTCTTTATTGTAGATTAAAGATGTTTAAAAATGCTTTATCGTCGATTTTTGACAAAAACTAATTAACCGGAGAGAATTATAATGATTGAAAATGGAACCTAAATATCGTCATCTCCTTTGAGAAGCTGAAATTTTTGCTAACATCCTTTGTCCTCCTGAGCCTATGGGAGATTCCACCAATGATCATATCCAAGCATTTGATCGTTGGAAAGATGCAAATGATCAAGCCTACTGCTATGTTATGGCTAGCATGAATAACGTGCTGCAAGCTCAACATGAGGATTATGAGACTACTAAGCAGATCTTGGATAATCTGGAAGACATGGTTGGAGGCTAGGCCATAACCAAGTGGCAAGGGGCACTTCAGAAACTTCTTAACTAATAAACAAAAACTAAGGACATCTGTAACGGAGCACATGATGTTGGTTATGGGTTACCTTGTTGAGATACAAACCAATGGAGCCGACATCGATGCTAAAACTTAGATAACTATGGTATTTGAGACTTTTTCAAAGGAATTTATTTCATTTAAAGCTACTTTTAATTTGAGTAATAAGCGGGATATGACCTTAAAGAGTTGACGAAATAGTTACAAGAGTTTGAACTACTGATCAGGGAGTCTAATGCTAGTGGCGAGGCCAATTTGGCAATTGTTTCCTGGTTCCAATCTCAACCTTGGGAATAGACAGAAACAACGGGCCAAGAATGGGAAGTCTTCTATGCCTGCTAACAACAAGAGCAAGGAGAAGAAGAAGAAGAACCTGAAAAAGCTTAAGTGCTTCTTCTACGGGAAAGTCAGGCACATAAAGAAGAATTACAAGGACTTCTTTTCTCGTAGAGGTAGGTGTGATCTTTTGTATTCAGAAACTTCTTTGGTTGAGGAATCTAGTGACATTTGGGTCATAGATTCCGGTACAACTAATCATGCTTGTGTTTCTCTGTAGGGGTTTAAAGAAACGAGAAGTCTACTTCATGAAGACTTCACGCTTCGGATGGGCGATGGATCCTTAGTCTTAGCTGAAGCATGGGAGATGTCCATCTACATTTTCATAATTATAGGAATTTAATTTTGGGAGAATGTTTTTTTGTTCCTAAATTTAAGAGAAATTTAATTTCTATAGCTTGTTTATTTAAAGTCTCCTAGTTGATCTCTTTTAATAACAAAGTGGTGATTCATAAAAATAAATCTTTTATCTGTTTTGGATGGATGCAAAATAATCTATATTTTATCAACCTTAAGATGGACTTACTATTTAATGCTGAGATAAATGATAATAATTCTAAAAGACTTAAAACTTCTCACTCTAATAAGACTTATCTTTGGCATTTGTACCTTGGTTATATTAACCTGAATAGGATTCAAGGGTTGGAAAGGGATGGACCTTGGTTATACCATAATATGAATCGTGTTTGGAGGGTAAAATGACCAAAAGACCATTGGGGACTAAGCGCAATAGGGCTGAAGGGGTTCTAGAACTTATGCATAGTGATGTTTATGGACCGATGAACATCCAGGCACAAGAAGGGTATGAGTATTTCGTTACTTTTATTGATGATTACTCAAGATATGGGTATGTATACCTAATACACCACAAAAGTGAAACTTTTGACATGTTTAGGGAGTTTCGGGCTAAAGTGAAAAAGTAATTTGGTATATCCATAAAGGAACTCCGATCCGATCGAGGTGGAGAATACCTTTTTGAAAAGTTCTTAGGACACTTATTAGAGAATATGATTTTATCCCATTTAACTGCGCCAGGCACTCTACAGCAGAATGGCGTAGCAGAGGGAAGAAATAGGGCTTTATTGGACATGGTTAGGTCCATAATGAGTTATTCATCATTGCCTTTATCCTTTTAGGGATATGCACTACAAACTGCATGTTATCTTTTAAATAATGTGCCTTCAACATCGGTCCCTACAACTCCTTACGAGTTATGGACGGGCAAGAAGATGTCCTTAAACCATATTCGCATATGGAGATGTTCGGCTCATGTCTTGTTTAAGGATGCGAATAAGTTGAAAGCTTGTTCGAAAGTTTGCGTGTTTGTAGGATATTCAAAAGGGACTAAAGCGGGTTATTTTTATAACCTAGATGAAAATAAAGTCGTGGTTTCAACTAATGCAACTTTCCTTGAGGAAAGTTACATGGACGACTTTAAGCCTCGAAGCAAAGTGGTGCTTGAAAAGTTAAGGAGTGATCCTATCACTCTAGGGGTTCCGGTAGAAACCACTCCAATCGGTGTAGAAAAACCAAACGACTCTAAACAACAAACTATGGGGCTTAGGCGCAGTGGGAGGATCAGGCGTCAACCCAAGAGGTATATGTTCAATGGTGAGGCCTTCTTGGCTGAACAAGATGAACATGTCAAGGATCCTTATATTTATGCAGAGGCTATGAAAAATGTTGAGTCAAAACTCTGGATAAAGGCCATGAACACAAAGATAAAGTCTATGGAAAATAATCGGGTTTGGGAGCTTGTGGATCTTCCTGAGGGGGTAAAACCCATAGGGTGTAAATGGATCTATAAGAGGAAAAGCGGAGTAGATGGAAAGGTCGAAACCTTTAAGGCTAGACTGATAGCTAAAGGTTACATACAAAAGGAAAGAATCGATTACGAGAAATCCTTTTTGCCTGTAGCCATGCTTAAGTCCATCCGGATTCTCTTGTCCATAGCTGCTACTCTTGATTACGAGATTTGGCAGATAGATGCCAAGATGGCTTTTCTAAATAGCTATCTTGATGAGTCCATTAATATGGAACAACCAGATGGACAATATATGGACTTAAGCAAGCTTCCTGTTCTTGGAACATAAGATTTGATCAAGTGATCAAGACTTATGGGTTCTCACAAAATGTGGTTGAATCATGTGTGTACAAACACATTAAGGATAGGAAGGTAGTTATTCTACTGCTCTATGTAGATGACCTTCTGCTAATTGGCAATGACGTTGGGGCATTGTCATTGGTCATATTATGGTTGACCAAATAGTTTGATATGAAAGACTTGGGAGAAGCTAATTTTGTTCTTGGTATCCAGATTTTTCGGGATAGGAAGAACAAAACGATAGCTTTATTACAAGTCGGCTATATAGATAAAATTCTCAAGAGGTTTGCAATGCAGAATTCCAAAAAAGGTGGGCAGCCATCTAGCTTTGGAATTACTCCTTCTAAGAAAGACTCTCCAAAGTCTGAGGAAGAAAGAGAATACATGAAGAAGGTGCCTTATGCTTTGGCAATGGGTAGTCTCATGTATACCATGCTTTGCACATGATTGGAAATTTGTTATGCGGTCGGAATTGTAAGTCGATTTTAGGCGGATCTGAGACCGAACCACTGGGTTGCAGTAAAGTATATTTTCAAGTACCTGAGAAGGACTCGAGAGTATATGCTTGTATATTCAGGTGAGGACTTAACTCCTCTATGATATACTGATTTGGATTTCTAATCCTGTCTAGGAGATCGACTTTGGGTTTTGTGTTTACTCTGAGCGACGATGCCATTAATTAGAGAAGTGTGAAGCAAGATTGCACTTTAGATTCAATGATAGAGGCCGAGTATGTGGCAGCTAGTGATGCTTTGAAAGAAGTAATGTGGCTCTGCAAGTTTCTTGGGGATCTTGAGGTAGTTCCTAGTATGAATAAGGCGGTTTCACTATACTGTGATAACAGTGCAGCGGTAGCTAATGTTAAGGAACCAAGATTTCAAAAGAAGAGTAAGCATATTGATCAAAAGTAACATGTGATAAAGGACTTCATCGAGGGCGGACACATCATGGTGTGCAAAATCGCGTCAGAGGATAATTTAGCTTATCTATTCACAAAGACACTTATCGGGAGAGTCTTCGAGAGGCATGTGGAAGCTATAAGGATGCAAAATTTGTCAAATTTACTCACTTAGTGCAAGTGGGAGATTGTTAGGCGTGTATGCCCTAAGGAGTAAAAGTGTAACATGTTTTTGGAGACATTTTTATCAATAAAGAATTTATTTATTATTTATATATCAAATCTTATCCTCTTTCTGTTCATATTTGTTAAATGTATGTTAAGCAAACAAAAGTCTGAGACTGTTATTCTAAACCTTTAAGAATTGGGCATATGATAGACAGATTATGCAGAAGACATGATTCTTAAGGTGACGGTCTAAATTATAAGATCTACAATCGAAGGAATAAAGTTGGGTGCTTTATTCATGAAAATATAGTTATATTGTCTATATCCTTAATGGGAGATGGTTTGTCTTGACCATTGGAGGTAGACTCCGTGAATAGAAATATTGGCACATTGTCATAGGTGACGATGTGTTGGATCGGGGCATAAAGTGAATTGATTTAGATTAATAATTCTATCTCAGCGATTTGATTCACTTTAGACAATCATTTGTATTGTATCTTAATCTTGAGATGAATAATGGGCCCGTTGTCTTGACTTATGTCTTTTGACGTACAAAAGGGTGACATCCACATTTATAGTGGTACGCATGCCGGTACATTGGAAGCATGACTCTTGATAGTGTGACCTGTTATTTATAGATATAGAATCCATAGCTCCTCTTTAGGAGTAGTGATATCCTTTTATATGCGTTATCTTGTAATTGAAAAACTAGAGTGCTCAACCATTTGGATACATAGGTGTAATCGAATGGTATACTGTCTTTGGATGGTAAGTTTTTCGATGGTAAGATAATGGAACGTAAGATAAAAATAATTGTGAAGGTAAGACATAACTTGTCTTTAAGCCGATTATGGATAATTTTAAGGGGATATGATACATTATGATATGTCATGGAGACTTAGTTATATGGGCTTTGTAATTCTATATAGTTTGATAGTGCAGCTCTAAGCTTTTATTGGAGTAGCGTTGGAGTTGAGAATTATGAAATGTATATCTAGGATATTGGGTTTCATAATTATCGAGAGCTTGAACTATAAAGGTCCATTTGGTCCCGTTTGCTAGCTCACAAAAATCCTGCGACAATACGGTGTGCTTTTTCAATAATTGGTGACATATGTCAGATTTATCAGATTAGTTGAAATTCAGTAAAATCAGATAACTCATGTTTGTTTATCGATTAAATTAATTATTTGATAAAATTAATTCAAGATAAACTTGTTGAATTATTGGGATCAGATATTTCATGTCTATTTATCGGTTAGATTAATTTTGAATTAATTCAAGATAAACTTGTTGAATTATTAGGAATATTTATTTTATTAGAGATTATCTAAATATAACTGTTTTAATCAGATAACTTCTCGATTGTGTTATTTGAATTAAAATTGAGGCTCTATCCTAAGAATCTTAAGTGGGAAATAAAGATTCGCAGGGATCTTTTATCGGAGGTTCAGCAGGCTGATCTTTAAGTTCGGCTTGCCAACCAGGTGATAAAAGGATCATGCGTTTCCACGCAGATTTTATTAGATATTAATTCTAATTTGATTCTGATTCGACTTTTTGAGGTCTTATTTGATAAGGACTGACTCCTAGGCCCAACCTCTATAAAAAAGAGTGAGTCTCTTTATTATTTAGATCAGTTGAAAAACCTAGAGTGAGACTCTATCAGTGAGACTTTGAAACTCTCCAGAGAGCTATCATTCACAAATCACAAATTATAGCTTTGGGTATTTTCTCAATTAGTTGAAAGGAGAGTCACCTAGGAAAAGCTTAACGACATGAACCCACACTCACTTCGATCATGGATAGAGAATAGTAAAGAAGACTAGTTGGTTGAGGCTCTTCTAGAGCGTTACTTCTCTCATGGATTGCGGGAGTTTTTCGACATTCAAAGGTTAGTAAGATTTGGTTAATTTATGCATATAGTATGCCAAACTTGTGTTTTGGAAAATACTCTGATATAAAAAATTTTAACATTCCGCAGCGTACTATTTTTCCAACAATGCCATCCCATGAAAACAATAAATTAAGCATTATCAAGCATTTACTGTGCCATGTCATGTCATAATGTAACAAAAACTTAACTTAATAAACAAGCAAAATTTCAACATAATTTAACTAAAATATCAACCAAAATAATAAGTTCAGCATTTACTAAGCCATTTTCTGTCTACAGCTAATCAAAGTCTTCCCAAGCATTAGTTGTGCTGGTCTATGTCGTTAGAAAATCAAAACTAAAATTTTGGCAAAGTTTTAGCTAAGAAAATATTAAAACCCCAAGTTTTCTAGAAAGTATTTTGGCATTATAACTGCTTAAAAATTTAAGAAAAACTAAAAATATTTAAAGTTATTTTGATAGAGTTCCCCCTTCACGTCAGCTAAAAAGAAAATTAAAAAGACATATTTAATTAAAAAGACATATTATTAAGCATAATTTTTCCAACATAAACTGAGAAAATATTTTATAAAAACTAAGACTAAAAACTGAATAAAAAAACTTAAACTATGTATTTAAATAGTAATTGTATACTACGGGGGACTTAGAGATCTAAAGCTTTCCCCCTTGATATTTATGGATTCTTAAAAATTACTATTTATTTATTTTTATAATTTTCATTGTTTTTTCTTTGACAAGTATGGATCAAATGGCTTTTTTTTAATCAATGTTTCACTTTTTTTTTTCCATGCGAGATTCTCTAGAATGCAAATCTGAGTTTGTAATCTAGTGTGATGCAATGGTGCAACGTACTAGTGCAGCTTCATCTAGGTGCTCACTTCGTGATCCAACTGTCAATAGTTGCAGACAAAAGCAGGACCAAGTCGGCCAAGGGGCCAAATCTATGACCATTCGATCTGTCAAAGTAAGCAAATATGATGGCTGAGAAAGCGACTTTACGTGGGCACAATTGTAGTGGATCGAAAGATCATCTAAGTGCGGTCACACACAGGACCCAGCTGCTTGGCAACTAGAGCAGTGCATGACACGTGTCCTATAATCCGACAGTCTTAGTGAATTTGGCTACTGATCAGATGGATAGGAGCCCGCCACGTGTCCTCTTCTAGATTAAATTTGAATCTTTATGTGTTTTTGAGGCATTTGTTGTCTGATTTTGCACGTTTTGGTGTCGTTTTGCTCTTTTTTTTCACTAGATTTTAGATCTAAATATAGAAAATTGAAAAAAAATTACTTATTTTAAAAACAAAATATTTACAATAATTTAAAAATATTTATTTTACATAAAAATGCATGAAACTAATTACAAATTTTTAAAATTTTAAGTTCTTTCGGTTTGATATAGATATAATTTTTAAGAGTTGAAAATATTTTTAAAAATTACTTAAAATAAATAGAACATATTTACAAACTTAAAACACATTATAGGACATATTAACATTCAAAATAAAATTATTATTTATTATTTTTACCGTTTTGATTAATTTTAAACTAAATTAATATTTTACATACAAAATTGATTCTAAAAATTATCGAAAATATTACCAAGCATAAAAACATATTAAAAACACATATTCAAATTTATTTTTATACTAAAACATTAAAATACTGTTTATTATTAAATTGCTATTAATTTTAACTAAAATATTAATACAAAAGAATACAAAATGTGCATTTTCTAAGTGATGAGCCATATGTATTCACACACAAAAACCATTCCACATCCGCCCTCTCTCTCTTCAATTTCTTCTACGTAAAGCCCATCTCTCTGCTTTTTTCACTCTCTTTCGCTGCTTCATTTCACTGTAAACCCTAACCCCCACAACTCCATCCCCAGATCTGCTCGCTGCTTTCTTTTCTTTTCGCCACACCTCGTAAAGGTTTTAAGTTTTTTTTTTCCTCTGGTTTTCCAATCTTCGATTGAATTTTTTTTTTTTGGCCTGCGTAAACGTGTTTTACGTGTGAAAGAATTTGGAATGGTTGAGAATTTTTTTCCGATTTGAATTTCTTGAGTGATGTTAGGGTTGTTGGTATGCGAATCTGAATTAGGGAATTTCCGTTTGAATTTTGATTAATGGTATCTCATTCGGAATTGATTTAGATTTTGTTTGTCTTTTTTTGCAAAAATTTAATCAGATTTTGGGGCTTAATACGCAACGAGTCATTCATTTAGGGTTTGCCTTTTTTTTTTTGTCATATATGTTTTCAGTAATATTACTTTACACTTATGTTTGGAACAATTTGGCACGGCTCATTCTCAGTTGGATGGTCTTCGAACCATATTTTCGTCTTTATGGCTGTTTGGGATTGTCCTTCACGATTTTGGTTTT